>AWOL01S0094057.1:17056-27092 GCA_000715115.1 Nicotiana otophora | reverse complement strand
CTGCGTGTGCTCTAGGCTGAGCTCTGCCCCTACCTCGACCTCGGCCTCTCGCGGCCCTAACTGGTGGCACTAATGACTACTCACTCGATATAGCTGAAGTGTCCTCACCATCAATGAGAGAATAAAAGATTAAAGGTTCAAACTCTNAACATCAGGTGTTGCTGCGTGTGCTCTAGGCTGAGCTCTGCCCCTACCTCGACCTCGGCCTCTCGCGGCCCTAACTGGTGGCACTAATGACTACTCACTCGATATAGCTGAAGTGTCCTCACCATCAATGAGAGAATAAAAGATTAAAGGTTCAAACTCTGAAATTAATGAATTCGCAAAACAAGAATGCAAAAAAGTGAAGTTTCCTAACAGTTCGGTAGCCTCTCGAAGATAAGTACAGGCGTCTCCGTACCAATCTGCAAGACTCTACTAAACTTGCTCATGAATGGTGAGACCTAGGCAACCTAGTGCTCTAATACCAACTTATCACGATCCAAACTCCCACCAGAGTCGTAACGGCACCTAACAACGCTTTCTATGTAAGCCAACAATTTCATAATAACAATAAACTCAATTAATAGAATTTAATAATCTCAATAGCGGATTAATCATAAAAATATCTGAAAATAGAAACAATAATGCAACTACAACTAACACATGATCTGGTATTAATTAGTACATGAGAACTACAGAGACTCAAAATATAGAGCCAAATTTTCAATACCAAACTGTCTCAATGATAGAACAGTAATAACATAAATAAACAAAAGAGAACTTCAAGGTCTGTGAACGACATAGCAACTACCTCGTTGTCTCCATAAGCTAGGGCTAGTGCAAAATCTAGCAATCACCACGCCCAGCAGTACCTGGATCTGCACATAAAGTGCAAAGTGGAATATGAGTACAACCGACCACATGTACTCAATAAGTAATAAACCTAACCTCGGGTTGAAAGTAGTGAAGAGATCAAAAGAAGGTTAGTCTCCAACACCAATAATAAATAACACATGATATAATGAAACCAGGAGAAGAAAACAACTCAAGAGATAACTTGTTCAACTCATTCACAGATACGGAAAATTAGACATGCTTTTCAAGTATAACAATTAAAACCCCAATCTTATCACCGAAATCACTAAAAACATGAGTTTATTAAGAAAAGTGTGATTTCTAAACTTTAAACAACAGGTAAGATATTTTATTTACCATCTAGCATGAGAAAAGTACATCTTTATGCCTACATGTTAAATATACATGTCAAGTCAATAATATCACAAAGAATCCATCGGGTAAACTCACACTAAGCACGCTCATGGTTCCTGGCACAAGTGCCCCTCACTATCATACACACAACCACACTCAGTACTGTACGGGTGCCTGGAACAAATATCCCTCACCAATATGACCTTGTTCCTGCGCTCACTGTGAATACCAGACTTTGGAGGGGTGGATCCTTGCTCAAACACTAGTCGAATATAAGCCAACAATCAATATAACCGTTGTAGCATGCAAACCGATCCAACTATCAATTAGTTACGGCGTGCAACCCAATCCAAATATCAATCACAATACGGCTCTATATCCCACATCAGTCATCAATCGCTCAAGTGTCAATTAACCACATCTCACAGTACTCAGTTCAACAGTGTTACATATATGAGGCATCAACAACATGTGAGAAATCATAGTAAGAATGCACCGAGACAAAGATATCATACACGAATATAACATTATAACTGGGAGTATGTCTACAATTAAGGCAAATAGCTCAAAACAACAAGGATAGCCCTACCATGTCTCAAACAAATAAGCACGTAGCCTAGACATAATTTTTAACATGAATCATAGATCAAATAATCATAACGCAGAGAAGACACAGATGTAACTAGGCATGATAGGAAACAAGTCTCATAGTAACCAAAAGTCTACCCGAATCATGAATACCTAGTGTACGCACACACGCCAGTCACCTAACACATGCGTCACCACCAACACTTCTTAAGTATCGCAGTCCACAGTGATAATTATTCTCAAACCAAGTTAAGATATGTTACTTACCTCTAAGTGCGTGAATCAATACTTCAAAAAGTCATTCCCATGCGAATCGACCTCCGAACAACTCGAATCTAGTTAAAGCAATTTAATATCATCAATAAAAGTCATAGAAAATAACTCCAAACAATAAAGCTAAGATGTTGTTTCAAATAGGCAAAGTCAACCCAAAAGGTCAACACTAGGCCCGCACCCTGGAACCCCACAAAACTCACAAATCCTGAATACACATTCCGATACGAGTCCAAATATATATGTTTTATCCAAATACAACCTCAAATCGACCCTCAAATAATCAATTTTTACTCTCTAAAACTATAGTAAAAAACCCCTAAATTCTACTTTTAATTCATATAAACTAGGTATAATAATCCATGGGTAATCAATATATATCAACAAACTCGAGTAAAGTTTACCTACCCCTTCAATTTTAGTGACAATTCCTCCAATAATCGCCTCTAGCCGAGCACCACAACTACAAATAATGAAAAAATGACCAAAACCTTCGAACTAATATTACATCCAACATTTCTGTATTTGCAGAAAAACTGCCTCATCAGTGGTGAAAATGCAGCATCTTTGCATTCACTTAAAAAGTCGATCAACCGCATCTGCGGTCCAACCTTTGCACATGCACGTCCGCTTCTGTGGACCACCAATCGTAGAAGCGCATCCGCTTCTGCAAAAAACCTACGCATCTGGGGACTTCCCCCTGCCAGACACAAACTCGCATTTGCGCAAACAAGGCCGCATTTGTAGCTCCGCATCTACGACCATGTTACCGCAGATGCGGTAACACCAGAACTCAGAAAAACTGCAACAATGCTAACTCAATCCCAAATGATCTTAAATCAATCCGAACACACCCGAGGCCCCCGCGATCCTGACCAATCATACCAAGTCCTAAAACACAACACGAACATACTTGAGGCATCAAATCACCCACGAATCGCACCTCAATTCAAGCCCAATAAACTAGAAAACTTTCAACTTCCAAAACTCATATCGAACCACATCAAATCAACTCGAAATGACCTCAAATTTTGCATGCAAGTCCAAAATGACACAACGGACATATTTCAACTCCCGAAGCCACAATTCGAACTCGATATAATCAAAATCAACTCCCGGTCAAACCTTTAAAATTTCCAAACCTTCAACTTTTGCCAAATGGAACCAAATCAACCTACGAAAATTCAAATCCAAATTCGGACATACGTCTAAGTCCAAAATCACCATACGAACCTATTAAGACAATCAAAATACTATTCCGGGATCACCTACATAAAAGTCAAACTCCGGTCAACCCTAACCTCCGACCAAGGGACTAAGTGTCCAAATTCAATCCAAAACTTCTCCGAAGCCAAATAAATCACCCCCGCAAGTCACATAACGACAATTACACATATATAAAGCATCACATAGGGAAAATGGGGCTAAGGTTCTCAAAACGACCGGTTGGGTCGTTATATAAAAACTACTTGATTTTCATAAGCCCGTATGTCGAACTCTAGATCCACTCCTGAGAATAATTATATTAAATTATTATGGTAGTTGTTTCTTTTGCCAAATGAAATTTATTAAGTAGTATATAATTTGGTAACATACATAAAATTATATGGTGGAATATTATTTTCAAGATTATAAGACATAAATTAGATTTGCAGTAGTACTTAAAATATTCTTGAAATCATGAGAATAAGTGTGGTTTGCATTTAGATATTATTATTATATAAAGATTGATGAGTTTCTATGAGATGAGGTCTTCTCGTGATAAACATAAAATATTAGTATTACTTTTATTATACATGACAACAGAAAATTTGAATAATCCGAGTTTTGATGATTTCTCCAGATTTGAGATTATATATTAATATTCAATATTCAATGGAGAATATTAACATTACAACGTGGGATACCTATGTCTCCTATGTTAGTTTGCTTTATCAGTTAACATGAAGTATTTCTTTCACATTCAAAGAAGCTGAAAGTATGATAGAGTCAACTTTAAAAGTTAATTGGAACAAATTAAATTTTATTCAGTCGGTAAGAACTTCATAAATGAGAGAAAAAATGTAATGTGTCTTGTAAGTATCTAGAGAATGGTATATACATAAAGTGTGATCACACAAGTTATGCGAACCATTCTCATGTGGGAGGTGTACGCATGTTATCAAATTTTGGCAGATCTTCTTGAAAAACTTTTATCAGGTGAAAATTTGAGAAAGGCAAGGGAAACATGGGGCTATCACCATTAATTTTAATCGATGTAATCTTGAATGACATCTTTTTCATATGAATGCCTGTTATAACTTGAAATTCATATTCTAAAAGGATTAAATCAACAATAATTATCCGAAAAATATTAATGCAGAGGTTACATTTCCAGTACATATTTGGCTATATGCACTGATTTTCCACCACGAGAAGGTCAAATTTTGTTCTTAATAGCCTCATAGCTTAAAGATGAGTGGTAAAGTGATTGTGGACACACTTGATGAGAATGTCTATGCAAGTAAGAAAGTGAGAGGCCGTTTTCTATAGATTTAATGATGAATCATAGAGTACTTGCTGAAATAGGATTAAGCACGAGGCTTATATTAATCGGCGCCACTGTTGCAGAACAAGAACTCATGTATAATGCGAACATAAATTTTATATACATATCCATTCTAAAGGTTCATGGTTGATTAGCTACCTTTAGTTATGTGTTATACAAATGCCTATCTTTCTTCCTTTGTTTTGAGTACTTATTATTATCTATATTTATACTATATTAAAAGAACGAAAACCTTTAGCGAAATATCGTTCGTCTTTTTTACCCTTTAATAATAGGTTTTACATTGAACAAAATTGTCATTTTACTTATCTTCCTAATATTTAGGACTTTTACATCAACTAAAATTTTATTTATTATATCTTTCCTTATTTAAACTCTTGAAAAAAATAAATTTGAAAATCAATAAAGAGTTTACCTTATATACACGGTTCATTTTAATTATGATACAACTACAGTATACCTATTCTAATAGTTGGGGGGAAAGCCAATGGNAAGGGGGGAGCCAGTAGACCTTAGATTATCGTTTACAGATTTCCTTTCTACTAGGAAATCACTTCTTGAACATTCTATGTTTTTTTTTTTACATTCTATGTTTTTCTATTTTGTTTAAATTTTTATTTTGTGAAAATAAATCATAACAACGTTTCATATAGTCATCAACTAAATTTTTGAGTTTCGAAGAGTTGTTCTTATCAATTAAAATTATTTGGTCGACTTTTATATTCATTAGTCTTAGTGTACGTGCGTTGCACGTGTATTATACGTCTATCAATAAAAAATTTATAAAGTAAAAATGAATTATGCGTAATAGAAATTGATGCCGAGATAAATACAATGTTCATTTAATTGAAAAAATAAATATTAACACATTGATATACATAACAACTTGGATTAGAAAATATAACTACTAATTATGGGATTAGAAAACAAATCCTATGTAATGACTTTATATCGTCCCCCATCACTAAATCATGACAAAAAGAAAATTAAAGATAGAAAAAAAACAAGTAGAATAAGTATATGATTGGGGGAGAGAGCAAACAGAGTACAAACTGAAGTATTTATAACTTTAACCATAATAAAATATTTAAAAATAATAACTCGATAAATATTGGCTTTGAAGAATAGTTCAGCGAAGAAAGTAAAAGATTTACCTCTCCACCACTTCACCCACCACCTCTTCTTTTTTTCCAATCTCCAACTCTCTTCGATTTGTTCCCCTATATACATAACTACTATTATATTTGGGAAAAAACATATTTACATAACTCAATGATCACAAAAAAAAAAAAAAAAGAGGGGAAAAAGATTCAAATTCACTTACTAATGAAAACAAAGTTGAAAAGGAGAAACATTACATAACGCATTGAACAAAAGAACCTAAGAATCCACACTAAACCACAAATATTCACAATAAATTCAAACAAAAAGATATACCCCAATATCATCCTCGCTATCTTAAGGAGATACATATAAAAAAAATGAATTTTTGAATATAGATAGACCATCTGTGAAAAAAAAGCTGAACTGCAACAAAGACTCGTAGAAAGAAACATAATATTGAATTTCTATTATGAATTGCAATAGTCTAACCAATGTATACAAAAATTATAAATTAAGTCACATATAAAAGCCTCTCAAGTACAAAATATGAAAATAAATTATTGCACAATTCAAATGTAGACAAGAGAAAGATCTCTTAAATATATAATAGAAAACTTGTACGATGTAAAAATAAAAGCAAGAATTCATCGCTTGCTTCTCCATTAAATAATGGTTATTATTTTTCAATTTAATCTGCTTGCGCTTTATAATCCATGATATGAAGTACTATTTACAGATTTTTAAAAAATGGTTAAATCAACAATGTAAACTGTTCAGAAGGCCTTACATTATGAATAGATAAATGAATAGTGAAGTCTCTTGTGTGTTCTATATATGTAAACTATTCAGAACGCCTCATATTATCAATGCTTTTATAGCTGCTCTTCTTCCTTATTTTTTTTTATTCCCCTGTTTCCTCTGTCTCACACCTAAAATAAAAACACAATCAAATGAAAAGGAAAAAAAATCAAAAGTTATGCCAAACGATACAAGAATTGCATTGAAATTATAATTTGCATAGCAGACTTCAGGCACAATAAAATGAATAAAAGGAGAAAATCAACAGTGAGTAAAATCAATCAACCTTTCCTCGAGGAACAAATGAGAAAAAAAAATCCTTAAGAACATTATCAATCAAACACTGAACATTTTGAAAAATAACTTTTTGGAGTTTTTAAAATTTTCGAAAAAATATAAAATTCATATTCAAGTGAAATTGAAATTTTATGTCCAAATACTGATTTCGTAAAAAAATAAAATAAAAGTCGGAAAAAAGTGAACTTTTTTTATGGCCAAACGGGCCCTAAATCTTCCCTACATCATATGATGGAAGAAATTAGTTTAATCGATTTCATGTAATAAACGTGTTATCTGATTAACTCGAGAATCTAAATAAGATGAACTATATGAAAGCAAATCATATCGAACCAAGCCTTTAGCTTAAATTATGAAAATATAATTGCCCAATATACCAAAGTATTTTTATTATGCTCTTATAATCTGTAACGACCCGGCCAGTCGTTTTGAGTATTATAACCCCATTTCCCCATTTACAGCTCAATGTATGCTTTATAGTTATATTATGACTTACCGAGTTAGTTGGTTCGGGTCCGAAAAGAATTCGGAGTGAAATAAGACACTTAGTCTCATAATTAAAAATTTAAGTTGGTAAACACAATTGACCGGATGTGGACTTATGTGTAAACGACCTCGGATTTGAATTCTCATGATTCCAATAGCTCTGTATAATGATTTTGGACTTAAGAGCGTGTCCGAAAAATTATTTGGAGGTCCGTAGTGGAATTAGGCCTACAGTGTAGCCCCTACCACAGTGAAATTTAATTATTTTTACTGGTTAAATAAATTATTGCTATATTCAGTGAATCATGCTGATTTAAATATTCTAGTTTTATTTCAATTATTATTATTGACCGATAGTGAGTGTCAAAGTCGGCCATCTCGCCCCTACCCCTTCGAGATTAGGCTTGATACTTACTGGGTACACGTTGTTTACGTACTCATACTATACTTGCTGCACTTTTTGTGCAGGATCTGAGACAGGTACTAGTGGAGGACCTATCATCACATATCCACGTCATCCCGAGGCATAGTGGTGAGCTGCCTTTCTGAGCCGTTCTGCAGCTACCAGTGTCTCTTCTTATATTTACATTCTGTCTATTTTATTTCAGACAGTATTTGGAGTTTTGTATAATCTACTAGATGATCATGCACTTGTGATACCAGGTCTTGGCACACAAACATTGGTAGAATTTGGTATTTTATTATTTTCTTGGATTAAAAGTTTAATCAATATATGCTTAATTTATTAGTTGGCTTGCCCAGCTGTAATGTTGGGCGCCATCACGTCCTATATGTGAAATTGGGTCGTGCAAATATGGTATCAGAGCACTAGATTCACGTAGGTCTCTCAAGTTATGAGCAGGCCTAATAGAGTCTTGCGGATCGGTACGGAGATGTCTGTACTTATCTTCGAGAGGCTATAGGATGTTAGGAAATTACCTTTCTTCATATTCTATCGTGCAATTAATGTAGTACTAAAAATTCTTCTCTTATTTGCTCACAGATGGTGAGAACGCGCTCGAATGAAGTTCCAGACCAGGGAAGAGCTACTCCCCCAGTTGCTAGAGGCCGAGATCAAGGGAAGGCTCAAGCCCGTGGTAGAGGGCGAGGACCTCCCAGGACTGTTCCAGTTATGCCGTCAGTGGGTCCAGCAGAGAATCCCATTATTGAGGAGCAGGGTGAGGTGCCTGTGGCAGAGACAGCTCCGGTGGATTTCACATTTACACCGAGATTTCAGGATGTCATGGGTCGTATGATGCGATTCATGGACAATATGACTCAGGCCGGTTTATTTCCGGCAGACCCAGCCATATCTCAGGAGGGCGGGGGAGCACAGACCCCTACCACGCAAACTCATGGACAGGCAGCTGTTGTATATCAGACCCAGGGTGTACTACCCGTGGGTGGAGCCCAGGCAGTGGCAGCAGCTACACCTGAGCCCAGGCCAGCTGTAGCCGTCGATCCTGAGAAACTATTGGACAGATGGACTAGACTACATCCTCCTGTCTTCGGGGGTGAACGACATGAGGATCCACAGGATTTTATTGATCGTTGCAAGGATAGATTGTACAACATAAGGATATTAGAGTCTCATGGGGTAGACTTTGCTACTTTTCAGCTAGAGGGCAGAGCCCGTAGATGGTGGCAGTCTTATACTCTTGGCAGACCAGCAGATTCTCCTCCCATTACTTGAGACATGTTCACCCCGTATCTTCTTGGACAGGTATATTCCACTCTCCTAGAGGGAAGAGTTGCGGTTTCAGTTTGAGCAGCTCCAGCAGGGTCAAATGTCCGTGACTGATTATGAGGCGAGGTTTTTTGAATTATCTCGCCATGTACTTATGATACTCCCTATTGAGGCAGAGAGAGTGCGGAGGTTTGTTGCGGGTTTACATACTGGCATTCATGCCACTATGGCCCGAGAGGTTGAGATGGGTACTTCTTATGAGCTAGTCGTGGAGATAGCCCGAAGGATTGAGGGTGTACGTTAGCGTAGCCGAGAGAAGGTTACTAGAGATAAGCGATTTAGGTATTCTGGAGAGTTCGGAGGTGCTCCATCTGGGAGCAGAGGTCAGTTCGTGAGAGGGCAGTCCAACAGGCCCCCATATCCAACACCTCCGCCTCCTCGGGGTACCCCAGTACGACCTTATTTCAGTGTTATACCAGAGAGTTCTTATCGCCCACCAGCTATTCAGGGTTCTTCCCGTGGGTATTCAGGTCCCCAAGGCCATACACTTAGTCAGTAGCCCATCGCACCAAAGAGTTGTTACGAGTGCGGGGATCCCAGTCACATGTGGAGGTTTTGCCCCAGGCTTTGGGGTAGACCACAACAGCAGGGTCAGCAGCCTATGCTTACCGGACCAGTTGCTCCACTAGTAGTCTGACCACCAAGAGGTGGAGGATAGGTGGGTGGGGGCCGTCCTAGAGGTGGAGGCTAGCTAGGCGGATGCCAGCCAGTTAGCGCTCCAACTCGATTCTATGCTTTTCCAGCTAGACCAGATACAGAGGCCTCAGATGCTGTGATTACAGGTATTATTTCTGTTTGCAGCAAAGATGCCTCAGTTTTATTTAATCCAGGATCCACGTATTCATATGTGTCATCTCTATTTGCTCCATTCCTGGGTGTTTCTCGTGAGTCCTTGAGTACTCATGTTCATGTGTCCACTCCTGTAGGCGATTCTATTATTGTGAACCGGATCTACCGGTCTTGTATTATTACATTTTGTGGTTATGAAACTAGAGCAGATCTCT
>AWOL01S0094056.1:0-12456 GCA_000715115.1 Nicotiana otophora | reverse complement strand
CACGTAGCCTGGAGGAGAATGCACAACACTTGGGTATTGTATTACAGAGGCTGAGAGAGGAGAGACTTTATGCCAAATTCTCTAAGTATGAGTTCTGGCTTAGTTCAGTGGCATTCTTGGGATATATAGTGTCCAGTGAAGGAATTAAGGTGCATCCGAAAAAAATAGAGGCAGTTCAGAGTTGGCCCACACCATCTTCAGTTACTCAGATTCGGAGTTTTCTTGGCTTGGCCGGTTATTATCGTTGGTTTCTCGTCTATTGCATCGCCTATGACTAAATTGACCTAGAAAGGTGCTTCGTTTAGGTGGTCATATGAGTGTGAAGAGATCTTTCAGAAACTCAAGATAGTTTTGACTACAACTCCAGTATTGGTGTTGCCTACAGGTTCAAAGCCTTATATTGTATATTGTGACTCATCGCGTATTGGTCTCGGTGTAGTGCTTATGCAAGGCGGTAGGGTGATTGCCTATGCGTCCAGGCAGTTAAAGGTACATGAGAAGAATTATCCGGTCCACGATCTTGAGTTAGCAGCTATTGTTCATGCCTTGAAGAATTGGCGGCATTACTTGTACGGTGTCTAGTGTGAGGTATATACTGATCATCGGAGTCTACAACATTTGTTTAAATAGAAGGATCTTAACTTTTGGCAGCGAAGGTGGTTGGAGTTGCTTAAGTATTATGACATTACCATTCTCTATCATCCCGAAAAGGCCAATGTGGTGGCCGATGCCTTGAGTCGTAAGGCGGAGAGTTTGGGCAGCTTAGCATACTTACCGATAACAGAGAGGCCTTTAGCCTTGGATGTTCAGGCCTTGGCCAACCAGTTTGTTAGATTGGATATTTCTGAGCCGAATCGAGTTTCGGCTTGTGTGGTTTCTCGGTCCTCTTTATATGATCGCATCAGAGAGCGCCAGTATGATGATCCCCATCTTCTCATCCTTAAGGACACGGTTCAGCACGGTGATGCCAAGGAAGTCACTATTGGAGATGACGGTGTATTACGGATGCAGGGCAGACTATCTGTGCCTCATGTAGATGGTTTGCATGAGTTGATTCTCCAGGAAGCTCACAGTTCGCGGTACTCCATTCATCCAGGTGCCGCAAAGATGTATCAGGATTTGAGGCAGAACTATTGGTGGAGGTGAATGAAGAAAGATATAATTAGGTTTGTAGCTCGGTGTTTAAATTGTCAACAGGTAAAGTACGAGCATCAGATACCGGGAGGATTGCTTCACTGACTTGAAATTCCAAAGTGGAAATGGGAGTGTATTACCATGGACTTCGTAGTTGGGCTTCCACGGACCTTGAGGAAGTTTGATACAGTTTGGGTGATTGTAGATCGGTTGACTAAGTCCGCGTATTTTATTCCAGTTGGTACCAATTATTATTCAGAGCGGTTGACTGAGATTTATATCCGCGAGATTGTTCGCCTACACGGTGTGCCAGTGTCCATCATTTCAGATCGAGGCACACAGTTTACATCACAGTTTTGGAGATCAGTGCAGCGAAAATTGGGCACACAGGTTCAGTTGAGTACAACATTTCACCCTCAGTCGGACGGACAGTCCGAGCGCACTATTCACATATTAGAGGATATGCTACGAGCTTGTGTCATTGATTTTGGGGGTTCGTGGGATCAATTTCTGCCACTCGCGGAGTTTGCTTATAATAATAGCTACTAGTCAAGCATTCAAATGGCTCCGTATGAGGCTTTGTATGGGAGACGGTGCCGGTCTCCAGTGGGTTGGATTGAGCCGGGTGAGGCTAGACTATTGGGTATTGACTTGGTTCAGGATGCTTTAGAGAAGGTCAAAGTGATTCAGGAACGGCTTCACACGTCACAGTCTAGATAGAAGAGTTATGCCGATAGGAAGGTTCATGATATTGTTTACATGGTTGGGGAAAAGGTTCTGTTTAAGATTTCAACCATGAAGGGTGTGTTGAGGTTCGGGAAGAGGGTAAGTTGAGCCCTCGGTATATTGGGCCTTTTGAGATACTTAGGAAAATTGGAGAAGTGGCTTATGAACTTGCTTTTCCACCTAGTCTATCAGGTGTTCATCCAGTGTTCCATATATCCATGCTCCGAAAATTTGTCGGGGATCCGTCTCATATTCTGGATTTCAGTACAGTGCAGCTGGACGGTAATTTGACTTATGATGTGGAGCCGGTGGCTATTTTAGACCAACAAGTTCAAAAGCTGAGGTCAAAGAACATAGCATCGATGAAGGTACAGTGGAGAGGCCAACGAGTCGGAGAAGCTACTTGGGAGATTGAGGAGGAGATGCAGAGAAAATATCCACACCTATTTGAGACTCCAGGTATGATTCTAAACTCGTTCGAGGACGAACATTTGTTTAAGAGGGGGAGAATGTAACGACCCGGCCGGTCGTTTCGAGTATTATAACCCTATTCCCCCATTTACTGCTTAATGTATTCTTTACAGTTGTTTTATAACTTACCGAGTTAGTTGATTCGGGTCCGGAAGGAATTCTGAGTGAAATGAGACACTTAGTCTCATAATTGAAAATTTAAGTTAGAAAAAAAAGTTGGCCGGATGTGGACTTATATGTAAATGACCTTGGATTTGAATTCTGATGATTCTAATAGCTCTGTATGGTGATTTTAGACTTAGGAGTGTGTCCAGAAAATTATTTGGAGGTCCGTAGTGGAATTAGGCTTGAAATGGCGAAAGTTGAATTTTTGGGAAGTTTGACCAGGGGGATTGACTTTTTGATATCGGGGCCGAAATCCAATTCTGAAACTTTTAATAGGCCCGTTATGTCATTTATGACTTGTGTGCAAAATTTGAGGCCAATCGGACGTGATTTGATAGGTTTCGACGTCGTTTGTAGAAATTGAAAATTTCAAAGTTCATTAGGCTTGAATTGGGGTATGATTCGCGTTTTTAGTGTTGTTGGATATGATTTGAAGACTCAACTAAGTTCGTATGATATTTTAGGACTTTTTGGTATATTTGGTTGAGGTCCCGAGGGGCTCGGGCGTCTTTTGGATGGTATTCGGATTATTTTCCTTCATTTTTGCACTGCTGGTAGGTGCTGATTTCTGGTATTTCAAACCTTCTTCGCGATCACGAAGGTTGGGACGCGATCACGTAGGCTTAGTTGGGCAGTGGAGTTTTGTTCTTCGCGATCGCATGGGTATATCCGCGATCGTGTAGAGTTAATTGAGGGCTGCTGAGTTTTGTTCTACGCGATTGCATGAAGGGGGATACGATCGTGTAGCTCTGGGATTTTGTGACTCGGGAACGCGCGAAGAAGGTCGCGTTCGCGTAGAGTAAGTGGAGCGGAAATAGAAGTCACGCGTTTTGTGCTTCGCGATCGCGTGGACAATTCTACGATCGCGTTGGTCTGTGATGTTATGCATCACAATCGCGTGGGAAGGTCCGCGATCGCGTACGGTTAAATCTGGGCAGTGGAAAACTGTTCTTCGCGATCGCGTGGGAATGTTCGCGATCGCGTAGTGCAAATGACTGGGCAGTGAGTGACGGATTTGAGCTCGGGAAGAAGCGATTTTCGGGAGTTTTTCAAGAAAAACAACGGGGTAAATATTCTTAAATCAATATTGGTTAAATTACCCGAATCCATGGTTGTTTTTATCATTTAATTGGTAAATTAAGTTGGAAAATTGTGAAAACCCTCGTGGTTTAATTTGGAGATTTGAGGGTCGAGTTGATGTCGGATTTGAGTAAAATTTGTATGGTTGGACTCGTGGTTGAATGGGTGTTCATATTTTGTAACTTTTGTCGGGTTCCGAGAAGTTGGGTTAATTTTCGGATTTAGATGGAAAATTAGTATTTTCTTATGAAATTAATTAAAAAAAATTTAATTAACTGAATCGAATTATTTGTGTCTAGATTCTAGGTATTTGGATGCCAATTCACGAGGAAAAGACATTGTAGAGTAAAAGAATTTCACGGTTTGATGTAAGTAACAGTTTTAAATTTGGTCATGAGGGTATGAAACCCCGAATGTTTGTGCCATGAGATTATTTTGGAGGTGACGCACATGCTAGGTGACGGGCGTGTGGGCGTGCACCGAGGGGATTATGACTTGGTCTGTCCCGTAGAAACTGTAAAGTTGAATAACTTGTTATTAGCTATGTGCTCTCTATGTGTTGTGGAAATTTAACTGTAAGTCATGTTAGAAACCATATTTAGGCTATATGTTGTTACTTTTGGGACCCACAGAGGTCGTGTACATCTTGAACTATGTGCTTAATTATTGTTTTGTAGTCAGTCGCAGTTTACTTGTTTATTTTATCCCAGTCTCTATTGTTTATGATTGATGCATTATATCATTGTTGTTTGGGATGATTTCATGATTGTTGAGAGCCCGAGAAATTGGAGAGATTTATGACTGAGCGAGGCCGAGGGCCTGATTGTGAGATATTATACTATAGCACGTGAGTTGTCCGTGCAACACGTAAGTTGTCTGTGCGGATCCTTATATTATACTATAGCACGTGAGTTATCCGTGCAACACGTGAGTTGTCCGTGCGGATCCAGATATTTATACTATGGCACTTGAGTATTCCGTGCAGCACGTGAGTTGTCCGTGCAGATTATAGCGCTTGGGCTGTAGGAAGCCCTCCGGAGTCTGTACACCCCCAGTGAGCGCGGGTACCCATTGAGAGCGAGTGTTGAGGGCTGGGAGCCTAGTGAGTGATTGTTGTCCTGAGAGGTTGTGCTTGCTCTTCATTTGTTGTTGCACTTAGTTGCTATCTGTCATTGTTATGAATCTTTCTGAAAGATTTTATATCCGGAATACATGAATTCAAATTGTATAGAATTGATTTGATTTAAACTGCTGGATTTGAAAGCATGTCTATTCTTTGCTGGAATTACAGAAAGTGAACTATAACTGTGTAGATCGTCATTATTTTCAGTTCCTTAGTTACTATTGTTACTTGCTGAGTTGATTGTACTCATACTACACCGTACACTTCGTGTGCAGATCCAGGTATTTTCGGACATAGCGGGTGTTGTTTCTCTTGCACATTTGATTTTTCGGAGATTCAGAGGTAGCCGTCGTATTTTGCAGACCTTGCCTCTCCTTTCCTATCTTCTTATTTATTGTATTTGGTCTCAGACTATTATAGACCGTATTTTTCAGACTTGTATTCATAATATATGGTCATGTACTCTATGACACCAGGTTTTGGGGAGTGTTCGTATCAGTATTTGTGGGGTTTTATACTGTATTTAAATATTATGTTTTTCAAACTTAAAGGAAATCGGGGATTATTGATGTTATCGGCTTGCCTAGTATTACGATAGGCACCATCACGACAGGTCAGATTTTGGGTCGTGACATAATCAAATCATAAGCCTGAACACTAATAAAAATTACAAAAAGAAAAGGTCAACAATAATTTAAATCTTATCACATGTGTCCAAAGGAACACCAAGAATTTAGTCTACACTAACCAAACAGATAACAAAATTAAAATGCCGTGAATAGAATTATGTCATTGAAACGTGAAAGTTCTTGTTAGTATTAATAATGAAAACACACAACTCCTATAAAGAAGAAAGGAAACAGAAAAAACAAGGAACTGTATGATAGATTATACATATGAGCACCAGGATATATAAGTTCATACAGGATACAACTACTTGTAAAAGAAGCAGCAAATATCATAGATGAGAGGTAGGCAGGAGACGACAACCTGGACGTTGTGATGAGTGAAACTGAAGCATCCGAGTACCTGTTTCGGCACTAAATTGGCATCACAAAACTTGTGTTTATTTAGAACTTTATTTTTGATTAAGGAATTATTATACTACTAAAATAAGAAAAAAAAAATTAGGATCATAGAACATACCTTCAAGCCAATTCTATTCAACCTAAAATTTATGAATCTTTCTTTCCCTAATGTACAAGAAGATGATTCTTTTATCATCCTATTATATATAATCGAACACTATACAATAGTTTAAACGAATCATAAATGAATATTTGCAATAAAAGTAGAAAGAACTATTCAAGTAAATACTACATAATATATGCTTACTATAAGCAAATAGATTTAGATTCACACCGAAATATTGAAGTAATAAACAAAAAAGAAACAACAACCGCATGAAGAAGAAATTAACGTAAAGAAAAATGAAAAGCTTAAACCTCATCGTTAGCATGCAAATAGTCAAAAGATCTTGCCTACTTTTCACAAGTTAGCCGCATAATTTTTCATTGTACGGAAGAGCAAAGAGGTTTTAAGACCTAAGAACAAGCAAAAAAGATTCTTAAACATAAAAAACGTGATTTTCTTATGTTATGTATTATAATTTTCCTTTACAAATATGGTATGTTACATAATTCAAATAAGGAAAAAATTATATGTAAATTTTAGTTGATTTTGAAATCTTAAATATTAGAAAAATAATAAAATGACTATTTTATTCCCTGTAAATTCTATTTATCAAGGGTAATAAAAGCGAACGACATTTCGCTAAGGGCTTTCGTGCTTTTAATATAGTATAGATTAGTTAAATTTTATACTAAACAAAATAGTTATTCAGTTATTTTTAAATTTAATATCAGTCAAGACTCAAAAAAAAAATTTGTTCCAAACTACCTCTGCTCCCTTATAGATGTCCACATAACTTTTCAAACTGATATTATACCTAGGAATGACAGGCGGTGCGGGGCGGGTTCTGTCTGAACCCGCGTAATTTAAACCCGCCCCGCCCCGCATAGGATTTAAACTCGCATTCACCCGCCCCGCAAATTATTTTTTATAAAAATTCTTTCTTTTTTAGAAAGCTAGACTTAAATCTGATTTTTTTAACAAAACAATTAATTATATCCAAATTGTTCTTAAATTCCCATTTTTTGCCTCTAAATCCAGTGGTTTTCCCTATAGAACAATTTGCATTACAGAAGGGGTTTTATTGAGTCCCATAATTTTTATATTCAAAACCCCTTTCTTTCCTTACTGCCACTAGAAGGAAAATGCACATGCTATTATTCTACTTTGTACATATCCGAGAAAATGACTCATAATTGATTTTACTTTTCCAGATAAGGCTAAAGGATCCTAACATTAAAAAATTAACAGTAGAAATAAACTGATTGTCATGAACCGAAATTTTCCACCGACGGGATCGTGATGGCGCCTAACATTTCACTTGCTAGGCAAGCCAACGTTAGAGAATCATTAAACCAATTCCTTATTCCCATTCAGTAATTAATAATAATTAACTAAGATGAAATATAATAAGTACGGAATATCATAAAACTGTATTAATTACTACCATCCGGATCTGGAGTCACAATTCACGAGCATTCTAGAATTTACTACAAGTAATAGTCTGAAAGAAATAGAATTGTCTGAACGAAAGAAACAGTAGAACAGAAAAGATAAACGGGAACTTCAAGATCTATGAACGCCGACAAATCTACCTTGAGTCTCCGGACAGCGGACCAATAGCAAAATCTCGATCAACCCGAGCCGGAATTAAAATCTGCACACAAAGTGCAGAGTGCAGTATCAGTACAATCGACCCCATGTACTGGTAAGTATCGACCCTAACCTCGACAAAGTAGTGACGAGACTAAGGCAAGGCACCTACAAATCAACCTGTACAATTTAACAATGTATATACAAATAACAGAAATTAAGAACTAAATAGAAAATGTCGGGAGGGGAACATACTGAGGGGAATACAAGATAAAGAACTACAACAGAATGATCACCGAAGCAGTCAATATACCATGAATCAACAGGAATAGTGAATACAGTAAGAAAAAATGCACGGTATCACCTTTTGTGCTTTTACTCTCAATCTCACCATAAAATTAATAGAAATGGAACGGCCTCACCCTTCGTGCATTAACACTCATATCATGGCATGGCATCACCCTTCGTGCATTAACACTCACAATATGACACGGCATCACCCTTCGTACATTAACACTCACAATATGACCCGGCATCAACCTTCGTGCATTAACACTCACAATATGGCACAGCATCACCCTTCATGCAGTAACACTCACAATATGGCACGACATCACATTTCGTGCATTAACACTCTCCCTTACCATAATGCAATGCATAAATAATAATAGGAAGATAGAATAACAAGTACAAACCTTACTTCAATATTTGGTTCCATAATATCAATCTCAACTTTGAAATAAAAACTCAATTATCACCAGAAGATCCGAAAATATGATAAGAACGATAAATTGAACAACGCTAGTATAACACGTAACAATTAGGCATAGGAATGAGAAAATATAAGAAAAACAGAGAAATATGGGAAACAGGTAAATTGGCGGCGCATAAGTACTCGCCACCTCACATATACGCCGCTCACATGAATTTCACTTAGCAAGTAATCTAAGGTTCCTAATTCCCTCAAGTCAAGGTTAGACACAATACTTACCTCGCTCCGGAGGCCACTTAATTCTCAATCGCAGCTTTTCCTTTGGAATTCACCTCCAAGACACTCGTATATATATTCAAAAATAACTCAATAATATCAAATATTTTTAAACAAATCAATTATATTGCATAAATTAAATTTCCCAAAAATTTCCTCCAAAAACTTAAAAACTCGACCCCGGGCCCGCTTGGTCAAAATCCGAGGTTCTAACCAAAATGCACTTACCCATTCACCCCCGAGCCCGAATATATAATTAGTTTTGGAATCCGACCTCAAATTGAGGTCTAAATCCTCAAATTTTCCAAATCCCTAGTTTCTACCCTAACCCCTAATTCTACAATGAAAACTTTAGATTTTTGGTTGAATTCTTGTAAATTGAAGTAAAAGATTGAAAGGAACGAGTTAAGGAACACTTACCTATGATTTGGGGAAGAAAATGTATTTGAAAAGTAGCCCTAGGCCTCCTATCCTTTTAAAACGAGAAGACAAATGGCTAGAGTCCGAATTAAATGAACCCACTGCCCAGCGACCTTCGCATCTGCGGTGCTTTGGTCGCACCTACACATCCGCACGTGCGGACAGGACGTGTGCTTATGCGAAAAAGGACTGGGCCAACTGGGGCCGTACCTGCGGACAGGGTTCCGCTCCTGCGGAGAGAAGTCCGCATCTGCGGAAAAATGAAGTCCAGGCATGGGTCGCACCTACGGGGCTATCGCTCGCACCTGCGACCAAAGGCTCGCAGGTGCGGGCATACTAGATTTGGTGGACCAGCAGCCTTGTTGAGGTTTGAACTCAACTCGCGCATCGCCCGAATGGCACCCGAGCCCTCGGGGCTCCAAACCAAACATGCACGTAAGTCTAAAAATATCATACGGACTTGCTTCCGCGATCAAATCGCCAAAATAACACCCAGAACTACGAATTTAGCACCAATTCAAATGAAATTCTCAAGAACACTTTAAAATTTCTATTTTCTCAACTGGACGTCCGAATCACGTCAAATCAACTCCGTTTCTCACCAAATTTCACAGATAAGTCTTACATATCATAATGAACATGTGTTGGGCTCTGGAACCAGAATATGGACCCGGCACTAACAATGCCAAACACCAATCAAATCTTAAAAATACTTAAATTTTCAAACTTTTAATTTTTATCAAAAATTCATAACTTGAGCTAGGGACCTCCGAATTCGATTCCGGGCATACGCCCAGGTCCCATAATTCACACGAACCCACAAGGACCGTCAAAACACGGATTCGGGCCCGTTTACCAAAAATGTTGACCGAAGTCAACTAAAATCAACTTTTAAGGCAAAAATGCTTATTTTTATTAGTTTTCAACATAAAAGCTTTTCAGAAACATGCCCGGACTGTGCACGTAAATCGAAGAGGGTAAAAATGAGATGTTTTAAGGTTGAAGAGTGCAGATTCAAGTTCTAAAATATAAGATGACCTTTTGGGTCATCACATTCTCCACCTCTAAAACAACCGTTCGTCCTCGAACGTACATAAGAAAAGTACCCGGGCTGGTGAAAAGGTGGGGATATCTACTCCCCATATCGGACTCGGACTCCCAAGTAGCTGCCTCAATAGGCTGACCTCTCCATTGTACTCGAACTGAAAGGTAACTCTTTGATCTCAACTGGCAAACTTGCCGGGCTAGAATTGCCACCGGCTCCTCCTCGTAAGTCAAATCCTTGTCCAACTGGACAGAGCTAAAATCTAACACATGGGACAGATCACCGTGATACTTTCGAAGCATGGACACATGGAATACCGGATGAACAACTGCTAAACTAGGTGGAAACACAAGCCTGTAAGCCACCTCTCCCACTCTCTCCAGAATCTCAAAAGGTCTGATATACCTAGGGCTCAACTTGCCCTTCTGTCCGAACTTTATTATACCCTTCATGGGTGATACCCGAAGTAACACTCTCTCTCCGACCATGAATGCAACATCATGAACTCTACGGTCGGCATAACTCCAGCTGTGCGAAGTCGATCCTGAATAGTCTTGACCTTATCCAAGGCATCCTGTATGAAGTCTGTGCCCAACAACTAAGCCTCTCCCGGCGCGAACCACCCAACTGGCGAACGGCATTGCCTTCCGTATAATGCCTCATATGGAGCCATCTGAATGCTCGACTGGTAACTATTATTATAAGCAAACTCCGCAAGTGGCAAGAAATTATCCCAAGAACCTCCAAAGTCTATAACACAAGCGCGAAGTATATCCTCCAATATCTTAATAGTGCGCTCTGACTGCCCGTCCATCTGAGGATGGAATGCGGTGCTCAGCTCAACCCATGTGCCCAACTCACATTGTACTGCCCTCCAGAAGTGCGAGGTGAACTGTGTACCTCGGTTAGATATAATGGACACGGGCACACCGTGAAGACGGACGATCTCCCAGATGTAAATCTCTACCAACCGCTCCGAGGAATAGGTAACTACCACAGGAATGAAATGCGCTGACTTTGTCAGCCTATCCACAATGACCCAAATTGCATCGAAATTCCTCTGAGTCCGTGGGAGTCCAACAACAAAATCCATAGTGATACGCTCTCACTTCCACTCAGAAATCTCTAACCTCTAAAGTAAACCACCAGGTCTCTGATGCTCACACTTTACCTGCTGGGCACCGAGCTACATAGGCAACTATCTCTTTCTTCATCCTCCTCCACCAATAATGCTGACGCAGGTCCTGGTACATCTTGGTTACGCCCGGGTGAATAGAATACCGAGAACTGTGAGCCTCCTCAAGGATCAACTCACGAAGCCCATCCACATTAGGCACATAAATACGACCATGCATCCTCAAAACTCCGTCATCCCCAACAGTAACCTGCTTGGCACCACGTGCCGCACTGTCTCTCTGAGGACAAGTAAATAAGGATCGTCATCATGCCGATCTCTGATGCGCTCAAACAAAAATGACCGAGTAACTGTACAAGCTAGGACACGGCTGGGCTCAGAAACATCCAACCACACGAACTGGTTGGCCAAGGCCTAAACATCCAATGCAAGTGGTCTCTCACAAACTGGAATATATGCAAGGCTACCCCTACTGGCTGACTTTCTACTCAAAGCATCGGCCACCACATTGGCCTTCCCGGGATGATACAATATGGTGATATCATAGTCTTTCAATAGCTCCAGCCACCTCCTCTACCTCAAATTGAGATCCTTCTGCTTGAACAAATACTACAAGCTCCGATGATCAGTGAATACCTCACATGGAACGTCGTAAAGATAGTGCCTCCAAATCTTCAGCGCGTGAACAATGGCTGTCAACTCTAGATCATGAACAGGGTAATTTTTCTCGTAAACCTTCAGCTGTCGCGAAGCATATCCAATAACCTTGCCACCCTGCATCAACACCGCACCCAGACCAATACGGGATGCGTCATAATATACTGTATAAGATCCTGAACCTGTGGGTAACACCAATACCAGTGCCGTAGTCAAAACTATCTTGAGCTTCTAAAAGCACCTTTCACACTCGTTTGACCACCTGAAGGGGGCAACCTTCTGGGTCAATCTGGTCAACGGGGCTGCTATGGATGAAAACCCCTCCACAAATCGACGGTAATAGCCTGCCAAACCCAGGAAACTACGGATCTCTATAGCTGATGTGGGTCTGGGCCAGTTCGGAACTGCCTCAATCTTCTTAGGATCCACCTGAATACCTTCTGCTGATATAACGTGACCCAAGAAAGCAACTGAACTCAACCAAAACTTGCATTTTGAGAACTTATCATATAAGTGGCTGTCTTTCAGAGTCTGAAGAAGGATCGGAAGGTGCTGCTCATGCTCCTCTCGACTGTGGGAGCCGATAAAGATATCATCAATAAACACAACCACAAAGGAATCCAAGTAGGGTTTGAACACCCAGTTCATCAAACCCATGAATACTACTGGGCATTTGTCAGCCCAAATGACATCACTAAAAACTCATAATGCCCATACCGAGTCCTAAAAGCTGTCTTAGGAACATCGGATGCCCTAATCCTCAATTGATGGTAGCCAGATCTCAAATC
>AWOL01S0094038.1:4487-17386 GCA_000715115.1 Nicotiana otophora | reverse complement strand
CTCAAATCTATCCAAATTAATTGTATAACTTTATTAAAATTCATCGAAAATAATTCCGGATAATAATACGTCGACATAAAATTTTATTCCAAAAGGTCAACAAAAGTCAACGTGAGGCCCGCCCCTCGGAACCCGACAAAATTTTCATGAAATCCGAACACCCATTCCGATACGAGTTCAACCATACCAATTTTATCGAATTCCAATAATAACTCGACCTCCAAATCTTAATTTTTCGTTTTCAAATCCCTAAGTTCAAACCCCCGATTTACACCTCAAAAACATATAATCTAATCGGATTATCCGATGATAATTCAATATTATGAAGTAAAAATTATCACAAGGGACTTACCTCAAGTTTTTTCGTGAAAACCTTACTCAAAAATCGCCCAACCCGAGCTTGAAATGCCCCAAAATAGCAAAAGCTCGGAACCCCTCTATTTTTGTATTGTCCAGGAATTTTCGCATCCGCGGTGATTTCTTCGCACCTGCGGTAAATTTTTTGCACCCGCGGCTTTCGCATCCACGGCCAATTCTTTGCACCCGCGGTGCCTGGCCGCGGGTGCAAAAAATCTATGAACTTTGAACTTTTAAATTCTATATCTTGGGCCGAAACATATCAAATCAATCTGGAATGACTTTAAATTTTGCACACAAGCCATAAATGACATAACGAAGCTATTCAAATTTTCAGAATAATATTTCGACCCCGATATCAAAAAGTCAACCCACCGGTCAAAATTCCCAAAAATTCAACTTTCGGCATTTCAAGCTTAATTCCACTACAAACCTCCAAATAATTTTTCCGACATGCTCCTATGTCCAAAATCACCATACGAAACTATTGACATCATCAAAAATTCATTTTGGAGTCATTTTCTCAAAAGTCAACTCTCCGGTCAACTCTTTCTATTTAAGCTTCAAATTAAGGATTGTTCGTTTAATTTAATTCCGAATCTTTAGTAAATCAAACTCAATCACACCCGCAGGTCATAATACATATTGCGAAGCTGCTCGAGACCTTAAGTCATTGAACGAGGCGTAAATTCTTAAAACAACAAGTCGGGTCGTTACATTAATAATGCATGGGTTAGTAATGCAAGCATTAGTTATGCGGATATTATTTCTTATAAACTGTTTGGTGTGGTGTATTAAAAATTATAATGCATTGCATAACTTTTAAGAAAAATAGTTGTTTACAAAAATGCCCTCCATATTCTCTTGTTTTAAGGGACTTTGAGGACAATTATGTCTTTAACCATACTAATGCATGCATTAATAGCCTTGGTATTACTAATGTCATGCTTTTCTATGCATTACTTATACATAGGATAATACAAAGTATGATGTATAACTAATGCAAGTATTAGTTATATACATGTTGAAAAAATGTACCAAACAGGATATTAGTAATACACAAAGCTAATACTTGCATTATTTTTTCTAATACCTCCCGCAAAACGACCACTTAAGTCATTTAAGAAGTAACGGCCTTATGGAGTTGGAATTAGGAACATCTATAACCACAAAACAAAATTAGATAAGTGATTTTCGCCAAACATTACTGTGATCTTTAATACCTATATGAAACAGATTAAATAAACTGCCCAAGCCTCTTTTTCTTTTTTTCTTGTTTAATCATATCTAACGGAGTAATTCCATTGTGTAAAAAAGATACACTGTACACGTATACACAGAAGTATACTAACTGATTATAAAAGAAACTAATTACCTACTCCACGTGTCGTTTCTTCATTGGTCATATACTAACTGATTATACAACTAACAGAGAGTATTTTATGCAAAAGCTGGAGTATGTGTTTCCACGTGTGAGAATCTTCTGGATATAATATCGGCGAACAGCTGTTCCCACATCAAACGGACGTCCAGGATCGTAAGCTGCATCTCCAGTCTCCAGATATGGGGCTAGGATGATGCCACGCCGTATGTGCACATGGATCGAGATACATTCCAATTTCTCAACACTCACGAGCCAAAATTCGTTGACTATTTACTTTTCACTGTACTTAATTTTTTTAAAAACTCTGAAATTTTTCCTCCCACTGACATATACAAATTCTTTTTTTTTTTTGGGCAATTCCTGTCACAAATCATTATATACACACGAGAATGTGTATTTAATATTTATACTATTAGTGTGTTTTGCCTGTAATAGATTAGGTTGTTTGCTTTGTATTTTAGGTTACTAATTGTCGTAGAAGGTTATATATATGTTGTGTAAGTTATTTTAATGATATAAGAAGTGTTGCACTTTAACATCACTAGATGATGGATGGCCCGTGTATGTGTTTTCATCTATTACTATTAGCAAGAAATTACGTTTGATTGACTTTTTCTAAACTATCGTTTACATTTTGATTCCATTTAACGAAATATTTTGTGAAAATAGACTCGCGCCAGAATTTTAAACATGCTTCTGACGAATTTTAGAATTTGAAGCACCAAAAATTCTGACGATCACCAATTTTTTCAACCATAACACTGAAAAATTCTGATGCTCTGTCAAAATTTGTGACAAAAATTATGTCAAATATTTTTCTAAATATCCTAAATTAATAATTTGAATTTGATTTCTCATTAAAAGAAAAATATTTTACTACACGGGAAATTTTCAAGTCGTTCTGAATTGTACACTTCTTCTTGAGTTATCAACTCTCCAACTCTCAAATTGTATAAAGCTTTGTATAGAATATCGTATATGTTCTTGCCAGAAATTTCGTGTCCTTTACAATGGTAACTGAGATCACTATTTATAGCTATGCCTAGGGAAAAAGGTCCTAGGATCATGCCCTCCTTTAATGCCAATTACGAGGGTTATTGATGAAGATGTAACGTTGAGCTTAAATGCCAAATTCTTTGTAACTGACCATCACTCTTAATGCTGTAGAATATTCCTTAGTAAATGCTACCGGGCGCAAAATATTTAATACTCTTTTATGAACGTTATCCGTTCCGGTGACAAGCGATGTGGCTGCGTTCGGTCCTCAGCCATTCCAACTTTGATTCCACATGTCCTCCTTTTAGTCAGCCACGTGTCATATCATATTTTACCCTATGCAGATAGTCCCCATGCTTTCCGGTGACATAACTTTGTGTTACCGGGAAGTTGGTAGAAATATCTTTTTAGTGGGAATTACTATAATTTCCTCTGAAGATCTCTGACAGTTGATTAGACGCATGTCACTCCGCATTTAATGCCCAGAACACGCGTCATCCCATGATTCAGCACAGCTTTTGCTGATTATCGAGGTAATCATGGCCATGAATTTAGCCGCCAGAATTTTACTTATACGCAACTTTCTTTTCCTTTGCGTTTCACAATTACTTGAGCTTCTGATTTGCATCCCTGTTTTCCATCCTTTTTCTAATTTTCTTCAAACACAAATTCTTTATCTTCTTGTTTTTCAATGGCTTCTTCTTCCAAACATGGTGGTTCTACAAAGAATAAGAACAAAACCGAGGATTCCGTTCCTGCAACAGTGGATTCCATCATCCCAAGAAGACTTAGTACTTCGAAGGATTTTGAGGAGAAATTTTCTAGTGCTAACCCTCGTACATGGGATATTAGTAGGTACCCTTCTTCCATTTGTCCTTCCAGTATTCCTGTTGTGAAGGAGGACTACCGCTGCAATGAGTTGGAAATTGTCGCTCCTGATCTATCGGAGCGAGTGGCCCTTCCCAAGGAAGGTTTTATATTTTTTCACCTATCCCTTTACTTTAGGTGCGTTTTCTTTGAGTAGAGAGCTTGATTCTGTGATTGCGGAGTTTTGCCTTCGCTACTAGGTATGCTTGTCACAGGTAAGCCCTTCAGTATAGAGGACGATTGCCTGCCTCCGACGCTTGTGCCAAGAAACTGGGGATGAGCTAACCTTAGCTCATGTGATGAATCTCTATTCCCCCAAAATCTTTCACGGGGGAATGATAAACCTTTGCAAGTGTGGCCACCATGCTTTGTTGTCTAGAATGGATGATGACAACGACCGTGGGTGGATAGAATGGTTCGTTGCAGTTGCAACCAACGACATCATTCCGACAACGACTTCATCCTTTCCGATTTCTTGGAACCGCACTCATAAGTTCTTTGTATAATATTCCTCTTACTAGATATTCTTCTATGGCCGTATCATCTCTTCACCCTTCGTATGTTTCAGCAACTCGATGGCTTCCACCAGTGGTGAAAGGTTTGAACCGGTGGGTTCAGAAGATTTTAGACGTCACAACGCCCGAAACTTATTCGTGAAAAGAACTGGCCCTTAAATACGGGTGGAAGGCCAGAAATCATGGTAATTATAATTTACCTTGCTTCCATTTTTGTATATGAAGAACTTGGTTGAACCCTTCTGACTTTGTTCATGGAATTAGGTCTACCTGCGGGCTCTATTGTTGTCCCCGAGGAGGACGTTCTGGCTAATCCTGCTGATGCAACGAGGCTGCTTCAGGAAGCACTTACTCAAACATGTATCTCCGGGCCTGTTTCAGGTGCAAATATTTCTTTACGGAGTCCCTGGTCGGATAATAAACAAACAAAGGGAAGACGCTTCTCCGCGGCCGGGGAAAAGAATAAAAGGGCAGAGGTTGATGCCCCCGAATCATCTCTGGTGGAGATGATGACTGGTCCTCCTTCTGGGTCGGTCGTAGACACCGTGATGATTGATGATGAAGAAACAGCTGTTGATGAGGGAGCTTCTTTACATAGAAGGCGACGATCATCATCAACTCAACACGATGCTCGACCTGTTGAGATAGTTACACCAACTGAAGACGATATCTCAGCACTTTGGAGAGAATTTGATTTGGTAGAATATGCCAACTCCCATTTTCGAGCCCAATTGTTGCAACTGGTGTTGCGGGGCTGAGTGCTAGGTCCTTGCCGTCTTTGGTTGGCGAGCATCAAACAACCAGCACTACATTTGATGCAGTTGCTTCTCACTCTTTAACTCCATCAGCTTCATCTTCACCTTTACCAACACTAACAACTGCTACATCATTTCCATTTTCGTCTACTCCTCTAGTAAAAGTTTTTACACCATATCCATCGGCCGCACCTGACCATGAAGAAGGTGTTCCTCTTCCACAGTCCCCAGTTCATGGGAACTTGGGACAGAATTATGCTACTCCTTCTGAAGATCCACAAAAGAGGAGGAACATCACTCTTTCGGTCTGTACCGGGTGCATCCTACTATTGCAGCTTGTGGAGCTTGCTAATTACCTGAAGCTTTTGGCTCTAGAAAAAAACTGGAAAAGATTAAAACACTCTCGGGAGAGTGTTTATTGAACAATGCTATGCATAACGCTGCAGCGGTACGTTCCTTCATTCCTCTATTATTTCTTCTACTTTGAACGAATGTATTCTAAATTTTACCGCTTCTTATTTTATAGGCCAACTTTCTTGCTTCTGAGGGCCTTTAAAGATTGATTCGTGAGAAGAAAGAACTTACTTCTGAACTGGATCAGCTTTTGGCAGAACGGGACCAGACCATTCTCTGCCTCTCGGAACTGGAAACCAGAGCTGTTGAGGCCATTGTTTTGGAGGCTTGCTTGCAGCAAATCGAGCAAGAAGTGGTAACCCTTAGCCAAGAAATTGGGCCGCTGAGGGTTAGATTTTATGAGAACAAGGCCAAATGGGCAGAAGTCCAGAACACCGTTCTTGCTGCAGCCGACCGTGAGGCTGTCTCCGCTGAAAAAGTGATTAACTTGGAGGCAACCTTGAACTCCAAAAGTGAAGAGTTACTGCCGTGGAGGTTAAATATGCCCAGCTAGAAGAGAAGTATAAGAAAACTTATGAGCATAATAGGCTCTTTAGTTCAACTGTCCGCGAGCTCGACGTCAGTCTTAAATCTGCTAGATCCGCCCGGGAAAATCTTTCCGCCGAGGTTACTCAACTCAAAGAAGAACTTAAGCACCGAGCGACTTTCCTCATTGTTGAAAAAACTTATTCCATGTATAGCATGAGGATAAAAACCTTGGAAGAGGCCAAAACTGGTATCATTGATGTTAATGCCAAAATTGCTAAGGCCCGAGAGCTTGAGTTAGCTGCAAAAAATGGACTCCTGGCGTAGTCTGATGCTCCAGGTTCTTCTGATTCCGGTTCTGAATTTTTAGAAACTGAAGAGGGATCGGATGGCAATGAGGCCGAAGGCCAAACTGGGGAAAGCGTTGAGCCATCGGTGGAACCACCTACTTTTCCCGGTAATACAGATACTTCTCTTCCTCTTGGTCCCGGAGGCGCTGTAGTTTAGCTTTTCCTTTCTTTTCTCATTTGGTACTTGTAACGTTTTGGCCCATTCTTGTGAACAAAGACATACTTTTTGTTCAAATATCATTTGAGTCTTACTTTCGTTTGAATATCCGTGCAAGCTTTTAATTTTTGCATTTGTTCTAGGATTTCGCACATGTTGTTCAATTCACGCTTTATTATGTGTAGTCTCAGATGTCTTTTATTCGAAGCATTTTGGTTCCGAGTATTATCCCTTTTACGTGAGGGTCTTTATGAATTTTTGCGCAAGTTTGCTTTTTGCGTCCTTTTCATATGCGGCTTCGGGTGTATTTTTCCCCGATGGCATTTTGGATTTCGGGCATTGATTCTTCCGGAACCAACCCTTTAATGTGAGGGTTTTGATAAGAGAGGGCCCTCTTGTGTTTACGGTACTCTTGAAGAGGACGTCTCATGTTCATTACGTCACAACATTTAAAGTACTTGTTTAACTTTCATATGACAAAATCAGCTCATCGTTTAGACAAGAAACAAGATAAAAGCAAACAGATTTCATTTTATTCATTCTATTTTCAGAAATTGCATAAGCATTTTGCTATGCAGAAAAGAAATTACCATTACTTGTGGCTATCTTGTACAACTTGTCTCTACGGGGCTGGTTGCACAGTCCCCGGTCCCGATGATGCATTTTATTTTCGGATTTTTGTTCCCGGTTGACATGGCATTCATTGTTGTTGTATCCTCATATCATTCTCCCCAATGTTTGAATGCGAAAAATGTGAATTGGAATACTGGAAGTTTTGTATCTTCGAAGGTCCCACCAATAAATTGATAGGTAATCCTTCACTCGACAACATATCTTATTTCCCCTTAGGAGTCCATGCTATCGAGCGAAAGAATGCCTAACAGTCCTCTGGCAGTTTATGCCCGTGAACAGTCGGGTAACCTTTGTTCGGTAGCAAACTTAACTTTCCGGTGGGAATTTGCTATCGAACCAAAGATTATCTAATCATCCCCGAGTGGGAGCTTGTTCGTTTGCCTTGCTATCAAAGGTCTTATTGCTGCTGTCTTCGTAGTATGCTATGTCGCTGCCTCATTAAAATTTTGCTAATATAGTAAATAGTAAACTACGTACCTTCATCCTCCCGGACTAAAATCGCACTTACCGCAACTTCTGAAATCGCAAGGTAGACTAGCAATGTTTCGCCTTCTTTTGGTTTCAAGAGTAATGGAGGGCTTGATAAGTACTTCTTCAGGTTCCTCAAAGCCTGCTGACACTCCGGCGTCCATTCGAAATTGTTCTTCTTTTTTAGCAATGTAAAGAAGCGATGACACTTTTTCGACGACCGGGAAATGAACCTGCTCAAAGCTGCTAACCTTACTATGTGTCTTTGGACTTTCTTCACGTTTGATAATTGATCTAGGATATCGTCTATGGCCTTGATTTTGTCGGGGTTTTCCTTAATTCCCTTTTGTGAGACCAGAAACCCCAGGAACTTACTGAAGCTGACCCAGAACGCGCACTTTTCGGGGTTAGGTTTCATGTTATGCTTCCTCAGGATATTGAATGTCTCTTGTAAATGTTTAAGGTGGTCACCTGCATTCAAAGACTTAACGAGCATATCATCTATATAAACTTCCATGGTTTTTCCTATTTGCTTTTCAAAAATCTTATTTACGAGCCGTTGGTAAGCGGCTCCGGTGGTTTTCAACCCGAAATTTTATTTATGTACCGAAATAAAATCTTATTTATGTACCGAAATTTGTTATAAATGAAATCTTTTCATGATTTTCCGGGTTCATCTTAATTTGGTTGTACCCGAAATAAGCATCAAGGAAACTCATCAACTCGTGCCCGGCCGTGGCATCAATCATTTGATCGATATTTGGCAGTGAAAACGAATCTTTCGGGCACGCCTTATTAAGATATTTGTAGTCTATACACATACAAAATTTATTGTTCTTATTAGGAACCACTACTACATTGGCTAGCGAGTCTGGATATCTTACTTCTCTAACCGAATCGATTTTAAGCAAGCGGGTTACCTCTTCTTTGACTAATTTATTTCTGGCCTCGGCAATAGGGCGCTTCTTCTGTCGTACCGGTAGTACGTTGGGGTCCAAACTCAGCTTGTGCATGACTATTTATTTCGGGATACCTGTCATATCCTCGTGCGACCATGCACAACAATCAGCGTTAATTTTAAGGAATTCAATAAAGCCAGACCTGAGCTCGGGGTGCAGTCTTGTTCCCAAGTGAAATTTTCTTTCTAAAAGTTCTTTGAACAATGACACTTGCTCTAGTTCCTCTATCATAGATTTCGTTGCGTCCGTTTCTTCCAATACTTGGAAATATCTCGGCACCTGATATTGTTCTAATGATTCTGCCCCTGGAATAACCTCTTCTAACTTGGGAGTAGGCGTCGGTTCCTGTAATTGCTATGTCATATGCTCCTTCCCTTTACTACTGGAAACTGAGATTGCATTCATCTCCCTCGCTGCCAGTTGGTCACCTCTAATCTGCTTGATTCCTTCGGGGGTCGGAAACTTCAGCAATTGGTGATACGTCGAAGGTACAACTTTCATCTCGTGTAACTATGGCCTTCCTAAGATGATGTTGTATCCCATATCACCATCCACTACTTCAAAGAGAGTTGTTTTCATTACTCCTTTAGTATTCGTGAGCAACAAGATCTCTCCCCGGGTCGTCATGCTCGCAAGGTTGAATCGAGCAAGGAGTTTTATCGCCGCAATAATGCTTCTAGTGAGTTTAGCTTGTTCCAATACTCTCCATTGTATGATATTAACCGAACTTCCTGGATCCACTAGAACATGCTTAATTTTAAAATCTGACACATTTAAATAAATTACCAGTGCGTCGTTGTGTGGTAACAACAATCCATCTGCGTCTTCTTTCGTGAAAGTGATATCGTTCTCCCGGAGTCTTTCGTTGTGAGTTATCGACACTTTAGTCTTCTTTTCCACCGAAAAAGGTGACCCTGTTAATCTCATTCCCCCCAAATATCATGTTGATCGTTTGGCGTGACGTTTCTTTTCTTGCTTTCGAGGATTCCGTGTTTTCTCTGTTGTGACCGTAATTGTTCTTAGCTCGATCACTCAAGAATTCTCGGAGATGACCATTCTTCAATAGCGTTGCCACCTCCTCCCGAAGATGTCGGCAGTCCCTTGTCCGGTGACCGTTCGTCCCATGATATTCACACTATAAATTGGGATTCCTCTGGATGGAATCAGACCTCATAGGTCTCGAGAATTGTGCTTCTTTAATGTTCCTCATGGCTGACACCAGTTCCACTACACTCATGTTGAGGTTATATTCTGATAACCTGGGGTAAGAAAGATCAAAAGACCCCGACGTTTGTTTATCTTGTAGTGATCTGTTGCTTCGACCACGATCAGTCCCCCTGTCAACGGTGAACTTGTTTGATGCTCGAAAATTTCTACCACGGCCTTCGGTACGCTCGTTGGGTGAAAACCGACCCCTCGAAGTTCGCCTATCCGCGTCGTAGTCATCCTTTGATTTTTCTCTGTTCTTCTCCCGTCCTTTGGCCGATGATGTAGAACCGATCTGGTCATCTTCGATCCTTATCTTTGACTCGTACCGGTAGTGAACATCTGCCCAGGTTGTTGCTTGAAACTCAAGCAGGCTCTCCTTCAGCTTCCGGGAAGCGTATGAACTTCTCGGATTCAATCCTTTGGTGAATGCTTCAGCTACCCATTCATCCGGGACGACCGGGGGCAACATTCTTTCTTTATGGAATCGTGTAACAAACTCTCGTAATAATTCTGATTCTCCTTGTGCGATTCTGAATATGTCGGCCTTCTGGGCTTGCACCTTTCTGGCCCGGCATGATCTTTAATAAAAGAATCTACGAGAATCTCAAAGGAATCTATGGAATGCTCGGGCAGTAACGAATACCATGTTAGCGCTCCCCCCATGAGACTTTCGCCGAATTTCTTTAGCAACACAGATTCAATTTCGTGAGGAGCTAAATCATTTCCTTTCACCGCCATTGTGTAGGTGGTAATATGTTCCTGTGGGTCTGAAGTTCCATCATACTTTGGAACTTCAGGCATTTTGAAATGCTTCGAGATTAGTATTGGTGCCGCATTTGGCTTGTACGGTAATTGAACATACCTCTTCGAGTTTGAGCCTTTCAATAATGGTGGTGCGGCCGGGATTTGATCCATGCGGGCATTTACTTCCCTCATGAACCGTAAAAGCTCATCTTTGAATGAATCATTCTTGTTGTTAAGACCTGATCTGCTCCCCCAACCCCATCAGAGCCGACTTCACCCCTGAGAGTGTTGTTGTCGACTCTTTGCGTCGTTTGGTCTGCGGGAACAACAGGAGGATAATTGCCTGTTGCTCTTGCTCTTGCAGGATCCTCACAGCATCCGCTACTTGCTCCTAGTCAGTATCATCGTGAGTTTTCTCCCGAACTTGTCGAGGGTATCGCCTGTCATGCACCATTATGGCATTATTCCTTTTATTGCGGGTGTCACTGATCGAATCCTCAAAATGAGGCCGATCCCCTTAAATTTCAGGGTTGCATGCATCGTTAAAAGTGTTATCTGCCATTTTTTGTAATTTTTTCTAAGACAAAATAATCAAAATACGTTAGTAAAAAAAGGCAAGGATCAATTTAATTGCACGAGTGTCTAGGCCCCACGGTGGACGCCAAATTATTTATCCATAAAACGGTACAGTTGAATTTATACGTGATTTCTAGACAAGTGAACTAATTTGATCCTGAAATAATATAATAATCGAAGAAATATGCAGTACTTAGCCTTGGAATGTAGATGAAATAACAAAGATAGTGATTCCGTGAACACAGTTTCCAAATACAACAATGATAGCACCAAAAAATAAGAGAGTGAAATTGTATAAATCTTTATATAGAATATCGTATATGTTCTTGCGAGAAATTTCGTGTCCTTTACAATGGTAACTGAGCTCAATATAGGACCATACCCTCCTTTAATGCCAATTATGAGCGTCATTGATGAAGATGTAATGTTGAACGTAAATGCCAAATTCTTTGTAACAGACCGTCGCTCTTAATGCTGTAGAATATTCCTTAGTAAATGCTACCGGGCGCAGAGCATTTAATATACTTTTATGAACGTTATCAGTTCTGGTGACAAGCACAATGACTGCGTTCGGTCCTCAGCCATTACATCTTAAATTCCATGTACCCTCCTTTTAGTGAGTCACGTGTAATATCATATTTTACACTATACAAAAACTACCTTATTCCAACACAAAGATAGAACATTGATGTGCTGGTATGTCAAAATAGATCAATGGGGCCCACGAGTTACAAAAAGCATTTTCACAATGTAAGGTGATGCGCCGCATAGCGAACTTCCAAAGTATTCTCTATTGGAGGGTACCATAATTACAGCACGAAAGTACCTATTAAACACATCATGTTAAAGAGAAAATTTCAATTTTACCCCTGTTCAGCAAACAGGCATGTCGTCCATCATCCAGCCTGCTAACTGTCTCTTATTAGATAGTAGAATTTTCTATCAAGAATGAAGGAAAAAACTAAAATTACATGAAATTAAAGGAAAAGTGATCCGGCCGATAAATTCCTTTAAACAGTCACTTTGATCTCAAAGTACAAAAACTCTATTGATCGGGGTAGCGGTGACAAAATGGTTTAAAAAAACAGTTAACCACCCATATTATTTACTAAAAATGAGTTGGATAATGAACTTTTTAAAAACGGGTCAAATATGAATAAAAACCATATTATCCATTTAGAAAATGAATAATCAATGGATAATTAATGAGTTTAACTTTTATATTTGTAAAGACTCAAATTTGGAGTACTTCAAGTTTGGGAGACTAGGAAGTTTTCCAAAAGTAATCATATTCAAGAAGTCATAGATAATATGGTTACACATATTATCTACCGATTAATCTATTTTTTATCCGTATTAGATATGAGTCGGGTCAGATAATTCATCCGTTTTTAATTACATACTTTCGACACGTCCCGTATCCGACCCGACCCGACCGTTTGCCACCATGCGGGTACGTAAAAGTCCCTAAATCCCAGGTTCATAAGCGTGGAAAATAGTATGGAAACGGATGTGTCAGCTTAAAATTGCCAAAATCAAAATTGACTTTTGTATCTGAGAAATCTTTATAACTGAATAACGGATGTAAATTGTTTTCTAAATTCTAACTCCATAAAAAAGTGTAATTAACCACTTATAAATGAAGTGTAGTTCTATGTATTAACGATAAAAATTAAATACGCAATTAGGCTACACTACTAGAAATTTGCTAAAAACCGACCAACGTTGGTCGGTTATGGCTAATTACCGACCAAAATGCGACCATTACGGTGTGGACGGTATTTTGATGGTCGGAATGGCTTACCAACCAAAGTTGGTCGGAAATTACCGACCAACTTTGGTCGGTAGCTTAAAACGACCATCTAACAAGTTTAATTACTTACCGACCAACTTTGGTCGGAAACATATTTTATTAATTTAATTTTACCGACCAAAGTTGGTCGGTTTAACTAAATTATGTTTTTTTATTAATTATTAAAATTAAAAAAAACCGACCAACTTTGGTCGGTAATTGAATATATATATTTTTTAAAAATAATTAAAATTAAAC
>AWOL01S0094029.1:0-10099 GCA_000715115.1 Nicotiana otophora | reverse complement strand
CTACTACCCCGGCAAGTCACATAACAGCTATAAAGTATAAAATGAGAAGTAAATGGGGGAACGGGACTACAACTCTCAAAATGACCGGATGGGTTTTTACATCCTCCCCCTCTTAAGCAAACGTTCATCCTCGAACGGGTCTAAACACGTGCCTGGAGTCTCAAATAGGTGTGGAAATCTGCTCCGTATCTCCCAAGTAGCCTACTCAACTGGCTGACCTCTCCATTGCACCTTCACTAAAGTTATGCCCTTTAACCTCAACTTTCGAACCTGTCGATCTAAAATAGTTATCGGCTCCACATCATAATTCAAATCACCGTCCAACTGAACTGTGCTAAAATCCAAAATATGAGACGGATCGCCGACCTACTTCCAGATCATAGAAACATGAAATACTGGATGCACACTCCACAAACTAGGTGGCAAGGCAAGATTGTAAACCACCTCTCCAATCCTCTAAAGTACCTAAAATAGCCCAATACACCGAGGGCTCAACTTGCCATTCTTCCCGAACCTCACAACACCCTTCATGGGTAAAACCTTGAGCAGTACCTTCTCCCCAACCATGTAAGAAACATCACGGACCTTCCTGTCGACATAACTCTTCTGTCTAGACTACGCCATGCGAAGTCGCTCCTGAATCATCTAAACCTTATCCAAAGTATCCTGGACCAAGTCAGTACCCAATAGCCTAGCCTCTCCCGGCTTAAACCAACCTACCAGAGACCAATATCATCTCCCATACAAAGCCTCATATGGAGTTATCTGAATGCTCGATTTGTAGCTATTGTTGTAGGCAAACTCCGCGAGTGACAGAAACCGATCCCATGAACCCCCAAAATTAATGACACAAGTGCGCACCATGTCCTCCAATATCTGAATAGTGTGCTCCGATTTCCCGTCCGTCTGAGGGTGAAATGTTGTATTCAACTCAACCTGGATACCCAACACTCGCTACAAGGCCCTCCAGAATAGCGATGTAAATTGTGTGCCCGATTTGAAATAATGACACTGGCACACTGTGGAGGCAGACAATCTCTCGGATGTAAATCTCAACCAACCGCTCCGAAGTATAATTAGTCCCAACTGGTATGAAGTGCGCGGATTTGGTCAGCCGATCCACAATCACCCAAATAGCATCTAACTTCCTCGAAGTGCGTGGGAGCTCAACTACAAAATCCATGGTGATCCGCTCTCATTTCCACTCTGGAATCTCTAGCCTCTGAAGCAATCCACCCTGTCTCTGATGCTCATATTTCACCTGCTGACAGTTAAGGCACCGATCTACAAACCCCACTATATCCTTCTTCATTCTCCTTCACCAATAAAGTTGCCTCAAGTCCTGATACATCTCTGCGGCACCCGGATGAATGGAATACCGCAAACTGTGGGCCACCTCAACAATTAGCTCATGTAGCCCATCCACATCAGGCACACAAATCTGACCATGTATCCTCAATACCTCATCATACCCAATAGTTACATCTCTGGCATCCCCGTGCCGAACCGTGTCCTTAAGGACAAGCAACTGGGATCATCATATTCTCGTTCTCGATGCGATCATATGAGGAAGATCGAGAAACCACACAAGCTAGAACTCGGTTGGGCTCCGAAACATCTAATCTCATAAACTAGTTAGTCAAGGACTGAACATCAACTGCAAGCAATCTATCACCAACAGGAATGAATGCAAGGCTACCCATACTCATTGCCTTTCGACTCAAGGCATCGGCCACCTGCAACAACCCGACCGGTCGTTTTGAGAATTTACACTCCTTTTAACTATTTAAAGTCTTGAATAGCTTCATATGATGTATTATGATATGTGTGAATTTGTTGGTGTTGATTTTCAGGTATTTCGAGATTAGTTCGGAAGAACGAATTTCATGTTGGAAGCTTAACTGAGAAGGGTTAACCGGAGTTTGACTTATGTGTAAATAAACCTCGAATAGAATTTTGATGATTCCAATAGCTTCGTATGATAATTTTGGACTTAGGAGCGTTTCTGGAAAATTATTTGGAGGTCGGTAGAGGAATTAGGCTTGAAATGGCAAAAGTTGAATTTTTGGGAAGTTTGACTGGGGAGTTGACTTTTTGATATCAGAGTCGGAATTCAATTCTGAAAATTTTCATAGATCTGTTATTTTATTTATGACTTGTGTGTAAAATTTGAGGTCAATCAGAATTGATTTGTTACGTTTTGGTGCAAAATATAGAAGTTGGAAGATTTGAAAACTCATAATTCGATTCGATGCGCGATTCATAATTTCTGCGTTGTTTGGCATGGTTTGAAGCTTCAACTAAGTTTGTATTGTATTTTGGGACATGTTGGTATATTTGGTTAAGGTCCAGAGGGCCTCAGGTGGATTTCAGAAGGTTAACGGAATGGATTTCGGACAAAAGGAGCTGCTGGAATGTTTCTGCTGCAGAAGCTGTTTTTGGACAGCAACTGATGCAATCGCAAAGCTGACTTTGGAAGCTTCTATCTCAAAATTTATAAGAAATCTGAAAATTATCAAAACATGAAAGTTGTAGCCTTTGCTTCTAGTTTACATAAAGTTAAACCATTCATCATCTAGACATTTGTATAGTAAGTTATGATCGACTAACTGAAGCTGGTACTGCCGATTTTGTCTACAGCAGTGTGCATCGCCAAAAAATATTTGCTGCACAAGGCTGATTTTATGAGCTTATATCTCGCAATCTATAAGGAGTTGGGTGATGAGAAAAACATGAAAGTTGTATCCCTTTGTATCTAGTTTACATAAATGTAAACCGTTTGGCAGTTGGATTTGAGTACAAGAAGTTATGGTCGATACACTATAAGCTATCGGGGAAGGGTTTGATATTTTCAGTATAAGCATGTAATGATCCAAAGGTCCATTTTTAGTTTTAGAGATCGAAATTCGATTTCTAGACTTCCTGGATTTTTATAATGAATTATAGGAGTGATCTGAAAAGTTTGGTCTAATTTCATCAAGTCGCGGTTAGGTTTTTAGCGCGAAACATGAGTTAATTGTTTAATGAGCGAAATTGGTATCACATTGAGCAAATGACCTCCGAATTGAGTTTTGATTGAACGAGTAGGTTTGTATTATTATTTGTGACTAATAGCAACAAGAATCGTCAAATTTCGAGTTCGTATGATGGAGTTAGAGCATTTTTAGTGAAAACAAAACAAGTGGTGTAAACAGTTCTGGTGTGCACCTTTAGCGGCCAGATTTGACACTTTTAACGACGGGATTGGACTTTTAGCGACCAGAAAAGTGTTTTTTGGGTAGAAACTTAAGGACGAAAAATGGTCATTTCCTTCACTTCGTTTTGGATTTTTTGAGCACGGTTCTTGGGCGATTTTGAGGATTGTTTCAAGACTTCAACTTGAGTAAGTGTCCTATATCTAAAAGCAATTATATTTCATAAATTCATGATTATATTCATCATTTATTTAGGATTTAAATGGAAGAAATCATGATTTTTGCAAAACTTTTCAAGAACAAAAATTTTAGATTTGGAGGTCTAGTTGTTATTGGAATTTGATAACATTGGTATGGGTAGACTCATAATTAAATGGGTTGTCAGATTTTGTGAGTTTTGTCAGATTCCGAGACGTGGACCCACGGGCAATATTTGAGTTACATTTCGAATTTTTATGGAAAATTTACATTTTCTTATGGAATTAATTCCAATAAATTTTATTGACTGAATCGAATTATTTGTGGCTAGATTCGAGGCGTTTGGAGGCGAATTCACGAGGCAAAGGNGGTTAGGTTTTTAGCGCGAAACATGAGTTAATTGTTTAATGAGCGAAATTGGTATCACATTGAGCAAATGACCTCCGAATTGAGTTTTGATTGAACGAGTAGGTTTGTATTATTATTTGTGACTAATAGCAACAAGAATCGTCAAATTTCGAGTTCGTATGATGGAGTTAGAGCATTTTTAGTGAAAACAAAACAAGTGGTGTAAACAGTTCTGGTGTGCACCTTTAGCGGCCAGATTTGACACTTTTAACGACGGGATTGGACTTTTAGCGACCAGAAAAGTGTTTTTTGGGTAGAAACTTAAGGACGAAAAATGGTCATTTCCTTCACTTCGTTTTGGATTTTTTGAGCACGGTTCTTGGGCGATTTTGAGGATTGTTTCAAGACTTCAACTTGAGTAAGTGTCCTATATCTAAAAGCAATTATATTTCATAAATTCATGATTATATTCATCATTTATTTAGGATTTAAATGGAAGAAATCATGATTTTTGCAAAACTTTTCAAGAACGAAAATTTTAGATTTGGAGGTCTAGTTGTTATTGGAATTTGATAACATTGGTATGGGTAGACTCATAATTGAATGGGTTGTCAGATTTTGTGAGTTTTGTCAGATTCCGAGACGTGGACCCACGGGCAATATTTGAGTTACATTTCGANGAGACTTCCTGGATTTTTATAATGAATTATAGGAGTGATCTGAAAAGTTTGGTCTAATTTCATCAAGTCGCGGTTAGGTTTTTAGCGCGAAACATGAGTTAATTGTTTAATGAGCGAAATTGGTATCACATTGAGCAAATGACCTCCGAATTGAGTTTTGATTGAACGAGTAGGTTTGTATTATTATTTGTGACTAATAGCAACAAGAATCGTCAAATTTCGAGTTCGTATGATGGAGTTAGAGCATTTTTAGTGAAAACAAAACAAGTGGTGTAAACAGTTCTGGTGTGCACCTTTAGCGGCCAGATTTGACACTTTTAACGACGGGATTGGACTTTTAGCGACCAGAAAAGTGTTTTTTGGGTAGAAACTTAAGGACGAAAAATGGTCATTTCCTTCACTTCGTTTTGGATTTTTTGAGCACGGTTCTTGGGCGATTTTGAGGATTGTTTCAAGACTTCAACTTGAGTAAGTGTCCTATATCTAAAAGCAATTATATTTCATAAATTCATGATTATATTCATCATTTATTTAGGATTTAAATGGAAGAAATCATGATTTTTGCAAAACTTTTCAAGAACGAAAATTTTAGATTTGGAGGTCTAGTTGTTATTGGAATTTGATAACATTGGTATGGGTAGACTCATAATTGAATGGGTTGTCAGATTTTGTGAGTTTTGTCAGATTCCGAGACGTGGACCCACGGGCAATATTTGAGTTACATTTCGAATTTTTATGGAAAATTTACATTTTCTTATGGAATTAATTCCAATAAATTTTATTGACTGAATCGAATTATTTGTGGCTAGATTCGAGGCGTTTGGAGGCGAATTCACGAGGCAAAGGCTTAGCTGAATAAGAATTTCACGGTTTGAGGCAAGTAACAGTTTTACATCTGGTCCTGAGGGTATGAAACCCCAGATTGTTGTATTATGTGAGTATTTGGGAGGTGACGCACATGCTAGGTGACGGGCGTGTGGGCGTGCACCGTGGAAATTGGGACTTCGTCTGTTTCGTGAAACTAGAAAGTTGAATAAGCTTGTTGTTTGCTATGTGCCCTTTCTGTGCTATAGAAATTTGACAATGAACCATTCTTAGGCTATGTGTTGGTTATGTAAAGACCACAGAGGCCGTGTACATGTTGAATTATCTACTAAATTATTATTTTGTACTCAGTCATAGCTTACTTATTTATTTTATCTCAGTCTCTATTGTTTATTATTGATGCTTCATATTATTGTTGTTTGGGCTGATTATTATGACTATTGAGAGCCCGAGAGACTGGAGAGAATTATGACCGAGTGAGGCCAAAGGCCTGATTGTGAGATATTATACTATAGCACGTGAGTTGTCCGTGTAGCACGTGAGTTGTCCGTGTGGATCCAGATATTATACTATAGAACGGGAGTTGTCCGTGCAGCACGTGAGTTGTCCGTGCAGCACGTGAGTTGTCCATGCAGCATGTGAGTTGTCTGTGCAGATTATAGCGCTTGGGCAGTAGGAGCCCCTCCGGAGTCTGTACACCCCGAGTGAGCGCAGGTACCTATTGAGTGTGAGTGCGAGGGCTGAAAGCTGAGTGATTGAGCTGTTGTGATAAATTGAGTGATTGTTGCCCTGAGAGGCTGTACTTGCTTTTCATTTGTTATTGCACTTACTTGTTATCTGTCATTGTTGTGAAATCTCTGAAAAAGTTTTATATCCGGATTATATGAACTTGAATTGTATAAAAATTGATTTGACTTAAACTGCCGGATTTGAAAGCATGTATATTCTTTGCTAGAATCACTGAAAATGAACTATAACTGTGTAGCTCGTCACTATCTTCAGTTCCTTATATATTATTGTTACTTGCTGAGTTGGTTGTACTCATACTACACCCTGCACTTCGTGTGCAGATCCAGGTGTTCCCGTACATAGCGGGTGTTGATTCTTTCGCTTAGTTAGTTTTTCGGAGATTCATAGGTAGCTGTTGTGTTTTGCAGACCTTGCCTCTCCTTCCCTATCTCCTTGTTTACTGTATTTGGTCTCCGATTATTATAGACCGTATTTTTCAGACTTGTATTCATATTAGATGCTCATGTACTCAGTGACACCGAGTTTTGGGGATATTTATATTTGTACTTGTGAGATTTTCTTCCGCTAAAATTAATCATTATGTTTTCGTATTAAAAAGGTATGTAGTTTATTGAGATTGTTGGCTTGCCTAGTATTGAGATAGGCGCTATCACGACGGGCTAGGTTTTGGGTCGTGACAAGTTGGTATCAGAGCTCTAGGTTACATAGGTCACACGAGTCATGAGCAGGTTTAGTAGAGTCTTGCGGATCGGTACGGAGACGTCTGTACTTATCTTCGAGAATTTGCCGAAACCTTAGGAAAATTTCACTTTCTTGTATTCTATCGTGTGTAATTGATTCATCTTGTAACATAACTCTTTGAATTCCTTCCACACATTCGTGTGCGCATGTGAGCGCTCGGTATCAGTTGTGTATCGCTGGCTTGTGATTCCATGAACGAGGTTCGAGATAAGTATTCTGTGTTTTGTTGATGGGCCAGTCTGGAGAACTTGAGGACAGGGTTAGACCGTAGCTTAAGCTCGGTAGGTTCAGTTGTAATATGTACATTTGGACTCATTTGTCCGATAATGTCCATATGAGTGGAATTTGTAGCTCGATGAGCGGTGGAAGTGATTATATGATGAGTATGGTGTGAATGTGGCATGTGTCAGGTGAGTTTAATGAGAGGGATAAAGTTTACTTATGACGCAAGAGTCTGCTATTGGGTACTTGATACCTGTTTTGATGTGACGTACAGTCTTGAGATGTGAGTGCGTTGAGGGATCTGTCATGTTGTTTAATTGTGGAGCAAAGAATATTTTCATGTCGTGTTGATGAGTTCAAACTCGGAAATATTAAGTGATTCCGTGGTAATTGTGGGTGCGAAAGGGTATAGCAAGATGCCAATTTGAGGCTAAGCATGTGGATTATCTCCTGCGGAGTAATCTACGTAGGTGTGCTCCTTATAATGTTGAGTGGAGAGTTTCTTTTCTACCATCGGGGCGTATGTGTTGAGATTTGAATTTGAATCTGGTTGAGAAAGTTGACTTGATTGTCACGAGAATAAATGCGAACTTAGCGGAAGATTGAGGTATTTTATGGCGGGTGTTGCATAAGCTTGAGAAGAATTTTCATTGAACTGACTATAGTATTTTGGCAGTAATAAAGTATGGGTATTATGAGTTATCGAGTGTTTTGTTCTATGGCTTTGATCCAAGTGGGGGAGTCTGCTATTGACAAGTCAATTTCATGGATATATGTTAAATTTTAGTTTTGGTCTGACGCATACTTGTGGTTTAGTTATGACTTACAAGGTGGAGATCGAGGATGACTCGGGTAAGTAAATTCCTAGATACGGGTAACATCGCACTTTATGAAAATATAAAAATTATGGAATGATTAAGTGTTATTTTGAAGGATGTAGTGCACACGAAATATGAATTTGATTGGTCGTGTTAAGGTAGGGTTACTTATTTGAGTGTTGATTGTGCTAAAGGAGCATATGTCTTTTGGCCCATTTGGGGCAGAGTAAATTAGATTTGAGCAGAGTGGATGACTCTCGAGAGGGTTCTAATGGATTCAAAATGTATATGTGAAAATTGAAAATTTTTTGAATTTGTATATCACTAGAATTAGTTACTTACATTGTATGGTATCGAGATATGCGGTAATTCTGTTTGACAATGAATTCTACATTTCAGTATAAGAAAGGAAAGAGGAACAATTTTAAATTTGCATAAGGTATTTTCAGAATAAGTTTTACGTTTGGGGTAACTATGGAGGTGCTTAAGAAGAATATAGTGGCTTATGGGCCTTAGATCGATGTGGTTTTATGTTAGGATGTCTTGTAGTGAGATTTGGGTAAGGATAGAAGTGTTCTAACAAGGATAAATGTCAACTTGAGGGTAATTCAAAAGAAACTCGGAGAAAATATGACAAATGGGTAACATGTTGGATCAGTATGCTAATGGTATGATCGGTTCTTTTGGTTCTTATTATGAGGTGGGCTTTAGGGGTGTTTTGTGGCAATAATCTCAGATTTGGCAACCTGTGTGGCTTGGTGGAGTTAGAGGAATTCAGTTCTCATAGCTTGGTTATGTGCAAATGGATTTCAAAGTGTTCATGATGGTTTCTACCATGGTTTGAACCAGATATTTTCTACCGGTGTATGGAACGTGTTGTGTATTATGATTTTCTCCTGGAAAGAAGCAAGAGAGAGGTTTCTAACTAATAGGGTATGTAATTTGTTGGTGACTTAGATTTTATAATTAGATTCTTGTGCCTTTCACATGATAGATGTGGTGTGTTGTGCGTGATTTAGATTTAGATGCATAAGGTGGCAGTTTATTCTTGAAAGGAAGATCACAAATTTTGGACAGAATGGTCAATTTCAGATATTTAGATGACTGCTATAACTGCTCGATGATCCCTGAGAAGGGTGTGCATTTCAAAAGGTGCATTGTGTTTTGACTTACGAATGCTCATCGGTATTGCGGTACGCACCTAGTTGATAGACTGCTGATATTCAAATTATTGCTATGTGGCACAGAAGAATTATGAAAGTATTCCTCGTGGGATGATCGTGAATGGAAGATGTGTTAGTCATTCTAGTGCTGGAGTTGGGATCGGTTACGGTGATTCATGTGTTCGATTAATTTGGAGACTGGGAGTTCTCAGAAGTATATTGTTGCGGGTTGCGGCCTGTTTGAGATGAGTATTTTATTTTAACTCAGTGGAGGTACTAGTTGTGTTACTTATTTGTGATAACTGCGCGCCACGAATGCGTACATATGGGAGGTTTTAGAATTCATACTCGGAAGAAGGCTTATGCAAAGATATGCCTAGAGTTGACTATTAAGCGTAAAGTTATAACGTTCCTCGTATTGATACCTTTGCCGAGAACTATCTGGACTACACTTGATGTTACAAAGAGGCTAATTCCCTCAATAAATTGGGTAGTTACTATTTCTGCATTAAATTGCCAATTTGAAGTATGATAGCATACTTTGCACATGCTTACACTATGGCGTGTTATTTATACCCGTCCAGAAGCATGAGAATCTTATTTCATTGTTATATACAAGTGTACTTGTTTAATTACTCCTGTATGATATGCTGGGACTGGAGGCCTGTGACCATGCCAGGCGATTCATATTATTGGCACGTGAGTTGTTCGTGCCGTGTGTGGGGATTTTATTTCTATGATAATTTATCTGATTCATTAATTTCCTTCCTCTATAATTGTGCACATGCGCCTACGGTTATCCTCCTAAAGAAATTTGAGGAGTTGGTTGTAATAGTGCGGTTGTGGTGGTGCTTGTTGAACTTGCAATATGGTTCTCTTCCTTGAGACATCTCCCATATTTGGGTACACAGATTGTGCAATTGTGGCTTGAGTTAATGTCACGACCCAAAAATCTGACCATGCTCGTGATGGCGCCTATCGTGTTACAAGGCAAGCCTACTTCCCAAAATATTTCTACTAAACCGATTATAAGCATTTAAAACAATATTTCAAAATTTGAATTTCTCATAACTAAATCAAATCTAAATATATTTTTTGAAATATGGAAACGAGCCCCAAACATCAGGGTGTCACTAAGTCGAGAGCGTCTAAATCTATTA
>AWOL01S0094027.1:5805-16671 GCA_000715115.1 Nicotiana otophora | reverse complement strand
TCAATACTAAGCAGGTAGTAAATTAATCAGATCAATATACTAATCAAGGGTGGCGTCTAGCAACATTCCTTAACGACCGGATAGAATGAAGTATACAATTTACTCTCAAGAACCCGAAGAAGAATAATGTAGTATTTTCTTCTGTCCTTATAGCTCCGAGTCACCCTAGGATATGGTTCAACTGTCAAATCCNAAATTCTTTAATTTAATTATCAAGTAAAAAGATAATTAATCCTTTAGCAAAGATCAGAATACTCGTTAGTGTGATCCCATAGGTTCAATACTAAGCAGGTAGTAAATTAATCAGATCAATATACTAATCAAGGGTGGCGTCTAGCAACATTCCTTAACGACCGGATAGAATGAAGTATACAATTTACTCTCAAGAACCCGAAGAAGAATAATGTAGTATTTTCTTCTGTCCTTATAGCTCCGAGTCACCCTAGGATATGGTTCAACTGTCAAATCCTAAGGCGAACAACTATGTGTTCATGTAAAATATAATCTATCATTGAATGGTCTAAGAAACTCTTTTCTTCTTTCATTCAACCGCCCTGGCCAAGGTATTAATTTGGTCGTTTATAATTCATAACAACATGGAGCTTAAACTCATGACCAAGAGTTGTCAGATTCCATCTTGATCAATCACCAATTCTACAAGCATTTGATCATGCACAATATCCTTTCAACTATTGTTCTAGGTCCATAGTTGTCCAGTATCAAAACACAATAAATAACTTGTAAATTACTATGACGATCTCAGGTTAAAGGAAACTCTTACATCATATTCATCAAGAGAATATCCTATTAATAATTTATGGTAATTCTAACTATTAGAAATTATCCAATGAGTCGGTTCAATGATCATATCTCCATATGCATCATCTATCTATGTGATTTAGTTAATGAGATCAACTAATCTTTATCTCATAAAGACGATCACATAAATATTGATCTAACCGAATTACTAATGTCCAAATTAATAACCCTATGATCAAAAATAAATTTGGATTAAATTATGAGAAACTTTACTCTCATTATCATGATCTCCATCACCATGTCAAGTCTCACAATTTAGTCAAGGACCTTATTAAATTAATCAAGCAATTAATAACAATGATAAAAGAATATCAAATGCCATATATATTTTATATCAAATCACATTCACAAAATATGTTTAAATCATCAAATATGAGATTGAATTTAGGGCATTTCTACTGTATCCCTAACAGAAGGAGTGTCGACCAATATTATCGATTTTTGTATCAGTTCGTTCTTACTTATTTTTTATGAATTTTACCGTTTTGGTTTCCATGTTCATCGTTATATCCAAACTCTCTTTTCTCACTTGAATTAACAATATAATAATTTGGTTAAATTTATTAGTCGAAGCAGGAGACAATATACCTTGATATTCTTGATCATTTTTTTATTAAAACAAAATTATTGAAACGGGTGCAACTTAGTTCGTTCATATTCAATTATCATAATTTTTATTAGATTTTGATAAATAAAGAATTGAATTTAAATTTTTAGTTTTTATTCTTTGGATGTGAATTAGATTAAGGAGTTATAGTTATTTTATGCCATTCAAATAAGAAATAATTCATATGAGTAACATCATATTCAATTTTGAATATAAATATTAAGAGTTCCTACAAATAATTCAAATAATAAAATATTAGTAATAATTTTTTTAGTTAATTTTAAAGTGTTTAATATTAAACAAATATTAATTTATAATTTATCTAATGCAAAATATGATGTATTTGTTATTCGTCATTAATGATTAAACAATATATATTAAAAATAGCACATGAATATCCTTAAACTTCTGGTGCATATGTAAAAACATTAGAATTAATAATACTCATATGGTAAAAAAATATTGTCACGACCCAAAATCCCACCACAGGCGTCGTGATGGCACCTAGTCTCTAAGACTAGGTAAGCCGATTTCTATTACATTTTGAAGCCATTTGTTTTTAATTAAATAAGTAACCAAAACTAACATCGGAATAAATATGAATATAAAATCTCCCAAGACTGGTAGTACTGAGTCACGAACTCTAACTGAATACATGGAATGATCACGAGGACCGAATATATAATACTTTTTGATTAAAATTTAACAGTACAATGAAATGAAAAGACTCCAAGGGACTGCGACGACAAAACAACTCTACCTTGAATCCTTACGGTCCCGTTTTAACTCTGCTCAAGTCTAATATCTCCAATACCTGGCTTTGCACAAAAATGTGCAGAAGTGTAGTCTGGGTACACCACGGTCGTTACTCAGTAAGTATCAAGACTAACCTCAATGGAGTAGAGACGAGGTACAGTCAAGACACTCATTAGTCTAATAACCTCTGCAATATAATATACAAAATACTAGGAAACAGATAGCAATAAGGACGGGATAAAACAACAAGTGGTACGCACAACAAGACAACAAGAATACCATAAATATCACTCAACAATTAATAAATACATGTACGCCTAATTAATTCAAGTTTTTCAAATAAACATCTGTCACATATAATTCTTCCAAATAACTCTCTTTGAAATGTAGTTTTCTCAAATAATTATTTTTCAAATATAATTCTTTCAATAAATCTTTTCAAATATAATTTTCTCAAATAAATATCTTTCAAATATAATTCTTTCATTTAATTCTTTTTCAATATAATTCTTTCAATTAAAAAGTCACCATGTGACACCTCATTTTATAATCATAAAAATACGGGTCTCAGCCCATTTTCATATTTCCACGGCACCTCGTGCCCATAATTAAATCATCATATTTTTACGGCACCTCGTGCCCTCATTTCATATCATAACTGCACGGACAATTCACGTGCCAATTATCATTATCATTTCATCACAGCACCTCGTGCCCACATTTTATATCACAACTGCACAGACAATTCACGTGCCAAATATCCTCATTATTTACTCACAGCACCTCGTGCCCACATTTCATTTTATAATCCGCCTGCCAATGGCTACAGGCTCTCAATTTCAACATAAATCAGATTGTTATCAATTTACCAACAACAAGATAAATTGCACAAGGTATAAAAATAAACACAAACAGATCACAACATCACATGAAAATTATCAACACCACAACCCCACATCATCACATATCGTCCCTGATAATAGCCACCCTTATCGCTCATATTACCGCCGTTATCGCTCCTATTGCCGCCCTTATCGCTCCTATAGCCACCCTTATCGCTCCGCCCAGACAATATCAATAGCCATCCTTATCGCTCCTATTGCCGCCCTTATCGTTCCTATTGTCACCCTTATCGCTCCATCCAGACAATATCAATAGCCAACCTTATCGCTTATATTGCCACCCTTATCGCTCCTATAGCCACCCTTATCGCTCCGCCCAGACAATATTCCAACAAATACAACAACAACGAAATGCCACCCTTATACCCACATAATATCAACGGTGAAATGCCACCCTTATCTCCCCAAAATAATAACTCACACAACACAACAATTTACACGAAAAATTAACACGACGATATAATAAAATCAATTCATATCACAATTTGCCCAATGGCCACAACCAAATTCCAAAGATATATCAAAATCAATTAGTCTCACAACAAATAGCTTAAGGCTCCATATAATGTATATAACACCCAGAAACAATCAATAGAGATAGAAATTACTCAGCATACAGCAGAGCCTTCAATAATGCAAATTTAGATAATTATATTAACACTTATTCTTAAGCTCGCTTAAATTAATTAGTTGCATAAGAAAATTCATATTGGAATTAATTTTCAAGAAATATTAAACCAACAATACACACGAAATTTCATAAATATTTCAAGTAACAATCACATCAAATTATCATATAAAAACAAATTCAACAATAAGGATTTAGGAATACCAAACAGATGATTTAATAATTTTCCATAATTTTTTAATTTACTAAACAATAATGCCTAAGACTTTAATTCAATGAATTTTGCACATATAAGCCCGAGTACGTACTCGTCACCTCGCGTACACGGCTTTTCACATTTCACAAATGGCACATAAGACTCAATGCCTAAGGGGTAATTTCCCCACTCGAGGTTAAGCAAGACACTTACCTTTTTGAAATTATGCCGATATTCTAAAATCGTCTTCTTGCTTGAATTGACCTCAGGGCCGCTCAAAGCAAACCAAATTAATTGTATAACTTCATTACAATTCATCAAAAATAATTTTGGATAATAATATGTCGAGTTAAAAATTTATTCTAAAAGTCAATAAAAGTCAACGCGGGGCCCGCCCCTCAGAACTAAACAAAATTTTCATGAAATTCGAACTCTCATTCCAATACGAGTTCAACCATTCTAATTTTATCGAATTCCAATAACAACTCGACCTCCAAATCTTAAATTTTCGTTTTCAAATCCCTAAGTTCAAACCTCCGATTTACACCTCATAAATATATAATCTAATCGGATTATTCGATGATAATTCAATATTATGGAGTAGAAATGATCACAAGGGACTTACCTCAAGTTTTTTCGTGAAAACTTTGAACAACAATCGCCCAACCCGAGCTTGAAATGCCCAAAAATGGCAAAAGCTCGGAACCCCTCTGTTTTTGTATTGCCCAGGGGTTCTCGCACTCGCGGTGATTTCTTCGCACCTGCGGCTTCGCACCCGCGGTAAAGTTTTTCGCACCTGCGGCTTCGCATCCGCGGTAAAATTCTTCGCACCCGCGGCTTCGCACTCGCGACAAAGTTTTTCGCACCCGCGGCAATATTTTTCGCACCCATGGCAAATTTTACGCACCCGCGGTGCCTGGCCAGCCCATGCATTTTTCGCTTCCGCAACTAATTCCTCGCATCCGTGAGCTCGCACCTGCGGCCCATTTTCGTGTAGGTGCAATCATACCAGATGCCCAGCTGCTTCAGCTCCTCCTCCAAATCCAAATTTGATTCGTTAGGCATCCGAACTCACCCAAGGCCCCCGGGACCTCAACCAAATATACCATCAAGTCCTAAAATATCATACGAACTTAGTCAAATTCTTAAATCACATCAGACAATATCAAAACGACGAATCGCACCTCAAATTAAAATCTATGAACTTTGAACTTTCAAATTCTTTATCTTGTGCCGAAACACATCAAATCAATTCGGAATGACTTCAAATTTTGCACACAAGTCATAATGACATAACAGACCTATTCAAATTTTCAGAATCGGATTCTGACCTCGATATCAAAAAGTCAAACCCCCGGTCAAACTTTTCAAAAATTCAACTTTCGGCATTTGAAGCTTAATTCCACTACGGACCTCCAAATAATATTCCGGACACACTCCTAAGTCCAAAATTATCATACGGAGCTATTGATATCATCAAAATTCTATTATGGAGTCGTTTGCTCAAATGTCAACTCTCCGGTCAAATCTTTCCATTTAAGCTTCAAATTGAGGATTGTTCTTTTAATTTAATTCCGAATCTTTAGTAAATCAAACTCGACCACACTCGTGGGTCATAATATATATTGTGAAGCTGCTCGAGACCTTAAGTCACTGAACGGGGCGTAAATTCTTAAAACGACAAGTCGAGTCGTTACAAATATACAAAAAATTAGATTTTGAAAACATGTTTAATAAGTGCTATGATTCTTAACGTGTCCAAAACTTTTTTTTATCTTTTTTTTTTCTTTTACATATAGTGCTATGATTTAACTCCAATCTCGTTGGATGTTCAAGAGAAGAAGCTGATAAACAATGTTAACTTTAGATTTAAGAAAAATAGTTACACAAATTTAATAAGGAAAAACGTGTAAGTAAAATCTTATTTAATTTTAGATTCCTAAATGTTAGAAGTTTTTACCTAGTTCAAATAAGAAAAAGATTAATAAATAAAATTTAATTAATTTTAAATTCATAAATATTATGAAAATAATTACTCTATTACAATTATAATTTTATCTAGCGTGAACTCTATTTTTAAAGGATAAAAAAGACGAACAATATTTCGATAAGAGTCTTGGTACTTTTAACATAATATAGATATAGATATAGATATATTGAAATGGACAAATTTATGTTTTTAAAGATATTAATTTCTCTCGGGGAAGAAAAAGGAACCTAAGCTAGCTTATTTCTACAAGATGCTTTTGAGATGATACTAAATAGAACGACAAGCTTCGTGATGATTCATATAGTCGATCCTAACTTACTTAGAGTTAAGCCAGAGTTGTTGTTATAGTCTTGTAAATGCCGGCTTAATGCCGCATCTCATCTTTCTCATTTGTTTGCATTTAATGGAGGTCTGAAACTTAATCATTAAGTGCGTTTGTTTTTTAGATCTTAATCTTGATCATTCAGATCTTAACCACTAAGTCTGTTTGTTTTTAAATTTACAATCTCTTAATGAGTCCGAATAGATCTTAATAACTAAGATCTATAACATAGTCTTAATATCATTAAGATGTTATACATTAAAGAATTTATGTAAAAATGACATTTTACTATAACTCCTACACTTTCACCACTAACCACCATCACCACTGCTATCATCGTCATCTACCGTTATAGATTACCACCACCCACTACCCACCATCCATTACCATCATCCTCAGCAACAGCTACCACTGCTGCCAAGCATGAATTTCACTTGTCTCTACCACTAGCCATTATTCACAACTATCACCACCAACTAATATTACCACAATAATTATCAATAAGCACTATATATTACCATCACTGTTATCAGTGACCACTACCACCACCGTTAACTGCTACTGACATCCACCATCTACTACTCATAATCACAATCATCAACTAATACCAGCACCAACTACTACCCAATTGGCACCCACAATCACTACTATTAGACATCACCACCATTAACTAACATAAAAAAATTAAAAATATTTTATTAATATAATATTAGATTAATTAGTACTATATGATTTGAATTTATACTTCTTAATTTATAGATAAACAAAAATTTTGTATATTGAGATGCAGAGTAAACAAACAGTTTTAATTATTTTTAGAGACTCGGATGTGTGATGACCCGATAAGTCATCTTTAAATTTAATAATTATTTCTGTGTTCCAAAATCTAAAATAACACCATTCACTTTCCTCGACTTGCGTGCGCAGTCCGTAAATTTTTTCGGAAGGTTTTTATATGAAAAACATTGATTACAAATGTGAAATGAAGCTTCAAAACTCATTTGAGTTGACTTCGGTCAATAGTTTGAGCAAACGGACTAGGATCAGTATTCTGATGATTTCAATAGCTCTGTATAGTGATTTTGGCATTAAGAATGTATCTGAAAAATTATTTGGAAGTCCGTATTTAAATTAGGTATGAAATGACTAAAATAAAAATTTAAGCTTGAAAGATTGACCGGCGAGTTGACTTTTTGATATCGGGGTCGGAATTCGATTCTGGAAATTTGAATAGGTCTATTATGTCATTTATAATTTATGTATAATATTTGAGGTCAATCGGACATGATTTGATAGGTTTTGGCATCGAATGTAGAAGTTGAAATTCTTAAGTTTCTTAAGCTTGAATTGGGGTAGTTTAATGTGATCTGAAGTTTCGGCTAAGTTCATATGATATTTTAGGACTTGTTTGTATGTTTGGTTGAGGTCCCGGGGGGCTTCGGGTGAGTTTCGGATGGTTAACGGATCAAAATTTGGACTTAAGGAAAAATCTAAAGATTTTGCCTTATGTTGTAATCGCACATGCGAACATTTTATCGCAGGTGCGAGCTCGCATAAGCGAGATGGGCAAGCAAAGAAGCGGGGAGGTGCTAGCAAGGCAATGTGTGCAGGTGCTAAAATTTCACCGCATCTGCGAAGCCACAGAAACGGCTTTGTGATCGCAGAAGCGGAACGCAGAGGGATAGGCTCCATTACAGAAGCGTGTCCGCAGAAGCGGACTGAATTCCGCAGAAGCATGATTAGCCGCAGAAGCGGCAGCTTCCCCGCAGAAGCGGCTTAGTGAGCCGCATAAGTGAAAGCACTAGTCAGATTACAAAACAGAGGGTTCCGACAATTTTTGTCATTTTGGACATTTCCAACACGACTTGAGGCGATTTTTGAGCGAGAATTCACGGGAAAACTTGAGGTAACTCACTTGTGATCATTGTTAGTCAATAATATTAAATTATCATCGAGTATTTCAACTAGATTACGTATATTTTAGGCGAAATTCGAGGATTTGGGCCTAGGGATTTAAAAATAAGATTTGAGTTGAGTACAACATTTCACCTACAGGCAAATGAACAGTCAGAGTGCACTATGCAGATATTGGAATGTCGAGTTGATGCCAGAATTTGGTAAAATTTATATGGTTGGACTCGTAGTTGAATGGGCATTCATATTTTATAACTTTTGTCGGATTCCGAGATGTGGGCCCTACTATCGATATTTGAATTAAATTTTGGATTTTGATTGGAAAATTTAGTATTTTCATATAGAATTAGTTTCTATAATTCATATTGAATATATTGAATTATTTGTGACTAGATTTTAGGTATTCAGACAACAATTCGCGAGACAAAGGTTTTTTGAAATCTTGAGTTGGTTGCAAATCGAGGTAAGTGTCGTAGTTAACCTTGACTTGAGGGAGTAGGACTTATTTGTCTATTTGATACGTGATTTAATATGCGGGTACAACGTATATGTGAGGTGACACGTACTTATGCGTTGTGGTTGAGTCAAAGCATGCGGGTAAAATTTATTTAATTGTGAATAGTTGCCTATTTAATTAAGATATTCCTGCTTAAGTTATTATTATTTATTTGATCATTTTCATGAAACTATTGTTGAATATTTTGGAATGTGAGGTCAGTATTCTGGTATTGAATTGATTGATAAGAATATATCCCCGCATTTTAATACTCTTCCGAATTTATATTATTATTTTTATAGTAAGGAAGAGTGTAAAAGTACGAAGGGTGATGCCGTGCAAATTTCACATTATTATTTATTGAATTATGAAGTGACGAAGAGAGTTAAAGTACGAAGGGTGATACCGTGCCATTTTCAAAGAGTGTAAAAGCACGAAAGGTGATACTGTGCTAAAAGAGAGTTAAAGCACGAAGGGTGATGCCGTGCCAGAAGAGAGTTAAAGCAGAAGGGTGATGCCGTACTAGAAGAGAGTTAAAGCACGAAGGGTGATGCCGTGCCAGAAGAGAGTTAAAGCAGAAGGGTGATGTTGTGTCAATCTTATTATTTATTTATCAATTTATGGAAAGAATGAGAGTAAAAGCACGAAGGGTGGTGCCGTGCCATTTTCATATTATCAGTTGCTCATTTTATTGTTGATGAATTAATTGGCTGCTACGTGATACTTCTCCTGCTGAAATTTCTATATCATTCCCCTTCGCATGTTCCCTCCCAAATTTATAAATTGCTATTTATTGTGTTATTGTTGCTTCATATTTGTATATACTCGTACAGGTTGTTTACGTACGTGTCTTGTCATAGCCTCGTCACTACTTCGTCGAGGTTAGGCTCGACACTTACAGAGTACATGAGATACAGTTATACTCATACTACACTCTGCAGTTCTTGTGCAGATTTTGGAGTTGGTCCCAGCTACGTACCATAGACTTGCTCGGATTCAGCTATTCAGAGGAGACTTGAGGTATAACTGCACAGCATCCGCAGCTCCGAAGTCCCCTTCTACCTTATCTTAGTTGTGTATTATCTTTCAAACAACTTGAATTTTTTCAAACCATTAATTGTATTATCCTAGTAGCTCGTGCACTTGTGACACCAGATTCGAGGATGTATTTTGATGATTCGGTTGTTGTGATATTCCGCACTTTATATGAGTAATTGACTTCCGCTTAAATTGATTTGTTTAAAAATGGTTAAGATTTTTCTGACGTTGGTTTGCCTAGCAAGTGAAATGTTAGGTGCCATCACGGTCCCGAAGGTGGGAATTTCGGGTCGTGACAAGATGTTTTAATTTTAATGTACAAATTAATATTCAGATGTGTATTCAGATTCATACGTCTTAATCTTAATAAAAACAAATAAGGTCTTAGAAGCTCGCCAAAATTGTGATTTCTAGACAGAGAAATTGTCTGGCCGAGATAGACTCACGAACGACCTCGCGCTGCGCACGGCTTCAAGGCAAACACAAATGGTTAACTTTCAGTTTGATCTGTAAAGAATGGTCGGGTAGCAATCAACACCGATGGTTCTCCTCGTCGAAAAATTCTCCGGCGAAATTCGTCGAATCTTTGCCGGTGGGCAAGCCAAATCACAGCCCAAAAAAACTAGATATAAGTTCATCAAAAACGGAAGCGTGCTCTCCGTAGTCCAATCTCATAAAATTTGGTTCTAATTTCAAGAAGATGACAAAGTTTAAGACTAGAGGGAGTTGTACGACCAATATTAATTTCTTCAATTAATTAGAGCTATATAAAAACCATGAAATACCAATGAAATGTCGATTCCTTTAAGTAAAATCACACAAATCATTTCAGTTATAAATACTTATAATTATTCATCATTTTAGTAATGATAATCAAGCAAAGCAGCAGATTGTTTAGTACATTACTTATTTAGGTAGTAGTTCTTTGCGCTATATAAAAATAGCCAAAGCCACTACCAAAACACACACATACTTTCACCATACATGATAGCATCAAATTTGTCGTAAATTTATTCCTCCAAATCCTTAAGAGCCCAGTTGAATCGAACTGAAGCGAACTGCATACTCTGACACAGTCATAGCACCCTGGCGCAACTGCTCAAACTTCACGCGCCATGAGTCCCTGAGGATTTAAGGGACATACTCTCACAAAAACATGTCCGAGAACTGAGTCCATGTAAGTGAAGCTGCCTCAGCC
>AWOL01S0094024.1:299-10933 GCA_000715115.1 Nicotiana otophora | reverse complement strand
CTCTGGAACTTATTCCCCTTCTTTAATGGACCCAATCTCTCAAATACAAAAGTTCTCACAGTTAATTTTTCAAATCGATCAAAGACAGAAGGCCTGTTAGAGGCGGCAGATTCGTCTTCTACAGTGATATATTTGATGCTCACCCTTCTTATAGAGTTGTGCACTAGTGACGGTTGCTTGTATCCCAAACCTTCACGTGGTTGCCTCGTCGTATCTTCTGATGGGAGCTTNCATGATACGAAGAACCCACACTTTCTTCGTCTTCATCACGTTCTTTAGTGTAGACCATAGTGTATGGCTTCACCTTCAGTACCTCATCACACGAAACCGTGACTTTTGTTTGTTGCTTCATTCTAGAAGGAACCAAACTTTGGAAATCTTTAGAGATCTTCTGAATTTTGGGCAAAGCGACTGTTTTTGTATTTCGATAATTTCTCTGGAACTTATTCCCCTTCTTTAATGGACCCAATCTCTCAAATACAAAAGTTCTCACAGTTAATTTTTCAAATCGATCAAAGACAGAAGGCCTGTTAGAGGCGGCAGATTCGTCTTCTACAGTGATATATTTGATGCTCACCCTTCTTATAGAGTTGTGCACTAGTGACGGTTGCTTGTATCCCAAACCTTCACGTGGTTGCCTCGTCGTATCTTCTGATGGGAGCTTTCCTAACTTTGATGGCTCATTGGGATTGTATCCAGCTTTTGCAAATAGCCTGTAAGCATTAGGATCAAAACTTTCATCTGTTCGCTTTGTAGGGAGTGTCACATTCTGCGAACGATTTTGGGCTACAAACCCTGCAAGTGGCTTTGAGGTCAAACTTTACTGCCTCAATTCGTTTTACCGGAAGAGTTAACTCCTTTAGCATGTTAGTTTAGAGATTAGATGATTCACCTTTATCTTTCTTTCTTTTAGGGACATATTGGAGTGCAGGACTTACTTTCTTGCCATAAGACGCAATATCCCTTTATGAAACTTATTTGGGTTGGGGTGTACCTTCTCAGCAACAACTTTGATTTTGTCAGCAACTACCTCAGCTCTCTTAGCCGTGGACTCATTATCCTTGTCATTCATGACATCATCAACTTTTAGCTCCTTCACAATGCGGTTCTTCAAGTAGAGCTTTGCATCGGCGAAGTGTGACTCAGCCTTGGTGAATGGTTTGTCATCAATAATTATCTTCTTCTCGACTTCACCTTCATAGTATTTCAAACATTGATGGTAGGTAGATGGAACCACTTTATTCTCATGTATCCAAGGCCTTCCAAGCAAGACGTTGTATGAAGTCTTTGCATCGATCATATGCAGCCATGCACTTGATTGCATATCTTCAATGATGATTTCCAGCCTGATCGTGCCTATGGATCTTTTTCCCTCTTGGTTGAATCCTTGGATCATCACACGACTTTATGAGAGTTCGTTCATGGGAATACCAAGTTATTTCACAGTGTGAATTGGCAAAATGTTCACTGAGGATCCTCCATCAACCAAAATTTGATTTACCCTTTCATCATGCATATAGCCAACCAGGTACAATGGACGGTTATGAAGAGTGTCACCTAGCTGAAGCTCGTCATTTATGAACGTGAATTTTTCCTCACAAGCATTAACTTCTTGAGGAATGGACTCGATGAGCTTTTCCGAAGATGTTGCCAATGGTATGTCATCACTCTTTTCTTTCCCTTCATCGGCATGGCAACAAGAGGCATCGATACTCCCATGGGAAATCTTCATGCGGAGCCAACTTGGTAAAAACTCCTCCAAGGTCACTGGATTTCGTGGATTTTGAGAGTGGTGAACCTCCACTTTTGCTTTCTTTAAGTGCTTAACCGGATTCCATCTCCTTGGTCTTTTTACCATTATTTTTCTTGTTGGTTGTTCAACTGATTCTTTTCATGGGCTCTTTCTGTGGTGCCTACGATGAGTCACCAACGTCCAACCTTCATCATCACCAGGTTGATTGACTTCAGCTTTGTCGTTCTCCAGTAATTCTTCATCTTTACTGTTTTAAAACCATATAATTCATTCGGACTGAATGAGCCAAAGGTGATATAGACTTAGTTTGCGCTTTCTTTCTCATCTTCAAGCACGATCTTCTTTTCGCGAGTCAAGTCCATAACTTTGTCCTTGAAGACAAAGCACTTCTCCAGAGGATGGCTTACAAGTCGATGATATTTGCAGTAATTTGGGTCATTTGTTTTCCGAGATTCATTTGATCGCTTCATCTACAGAAACTCAATGAGACTTAACTCGAGGAGTTCTTCAAAAATAGCTGGCACATCAGAATCCAAAAATGGGTACTCTTTCTCTTGTATTTCTTTTAGAGTCAACTTTCCACTTGGCTTATCTTGAAAAGAAGTAGATTTCATACTCTGCTTCTTGCTCACCTTCGTCGTTAACTTTATAGGTGATGTGTTGACATTCATAGCTTCTTTGCTTTCAGGCTTGGGTACGAACTTGCCCCACTTCCTGACTTCTTGCTTGTCATTCCCCTTACGAGGTTCATAGATGGGCAGCCTTTCATTTCCAGTAGAGGCCATGCTCAATTCCATGTCGTGGGCACGAGTTGTAAGATCTTCAAATGTGCTAGGCTTGATACCTTGCAAGTTGTCGCACAATCCCCAATGCATGCCTTGGATGCACATCTCTATGCCTGAAGCTTCACTAAGCATGTCTTTGCATTTGAGGCTTGCATTCCTCCAACGATTGATAAAGTCGATAACAGGTTCACCCTTTCGTTGACGAGTATTTATAAGTTCTATCATACTCACAGTACGTCTTGTGCTATAAAAGCGATTGAGGAATTCTTGCTCTAGTTAATCCCAGCTATAAACAGATCCAGCCTCGAGGTCCGTATACTAATCAAAAGCATTTTCTTTTAATGAGCAGATAAACTGCTTGACGAGGTAATCTCCATAAGTCCCAGCATTATTGCATGTCTCAACGAAGATTTGTTCTTCGTTCTTAAGCTTGAACTTGATTTGTTCTTCGTTCTTGAGCTTGAACTTGATTACTTGAAACTTGAAATTTGTGGAGGAATTTGCAGCGTTTGATCCACGGGCTCTTTCTTGCTTCTTGGTATAACTTCTGGTATCTTTCTGAGTTATGAAGACCCCTATTTATAGTTGTGGGAGGAAAGAGTTTTGATAAGAACAAACTCTTTGCGACCAATCAAATTGAAGTGTGACATGGCCGCATTTGATTGGCCAGAATATGTCACTTGCAGACGTGGCGGGTTTCATTGGCATTCTAATATGACTTGATATGCCTTGTCATTTTGACACGTGGCATGATCCTATTGACTCTTCTGTTTGACTTGGTGCGCCACGTCATTTGACACGTGACACCAAACTGGACATCTAGGAAGATGACATCTTGGGCCTAATGAAGTGGGCTCATCATTTGTAGCCCAACTAAATGGGCTAGCACAATAAATTTGAACTTATTTATTTAACTCATATGTATTGGAACTTTATAATTAATTCAATTATATTAGCCCGAAATATTTTAGTTGGACTAGAATATCTTGAATTTAAAATAAGGTCCAAATTATTTTATGAATTTAAATTCAATAAACTTTATATGCCTACACTTTGTATATCAATAATGACACTCTCATCCTCGACGAAACAGAATATAGGTCTCGTGTAACTTAAATAAATTCGAATAAAAATTTATTGTGATGTGTATCTATAACTTCAAAGTTGTCATTAAAAATGACTTACAACCAATATATGTTTCTATTTTTCTGGAGTGGTTTCCCTGTACCAAATACAATTTTAATTAAAGAGGCCTTGGTTTTCTCATGTCCAATCTTTAATTTCATCAACAATAATTCTTTTAAACAAAAAACCACTAATCTTAGACTAGGTAGAGATTATTCCGACTGAGCGGAGGAATAAAATAGAGATCGAAAGAATACCAATGGCAAAATACTCTGATTAGTTCTTATTGCCACAGTCAAATTACCATATGGGAAGAAATGAGGTTAGTAAAAAGCTTTGATTTGCAGCGGAATTTGAAGAAGATTATGCTAGGGCTTGAGTAAAAAGAAAGCATTGATAGAATTAAATATTTTCTTATTCAACTATCAAAAGCCACAAGGAAGGTTCCAGATATCATCTTTATACGATGGACAAAATTGAAAAAACCTAGCTATACTAAACTATGGTCTAGACCCGATCCTAATCTCAAAGTCATTTTGGGCTAGGCCCAATACACATAAATAATCCAATAAAAAACTAATATGCTACACTGCCTAACTCCCATACCCTCCCCTCCCCCCAAGTTGGAGGGTGGGCACACACCCAACTTGCCAGCCAAAGAATGATGAGTCCCACCTATTAAGCACTTAGTGAAAATGTTAGCTAACTTGGAATCAGTAGGAACATGATTTAAAGAAATTAAACCATCAACTAATTTGGTTCGTATAAAATGATAATCAACTTCTATATGTTTTGTCCTCTCGTGCAAAACATGAATTTTTGCTATATGAATAACATCCTGATTATCGCAGAAAACTGGAAGAAGACTAGACACATGTAAACCCAAATCAGACAATAAACAAACCAACCCGGATAATTCAGCAACCACCTTGCTCATAGCTCGATATTCTGCTTCAGCAGAAGATAAAGAAACCACATGTTGTTTTTTGAATTTCCAACTAATAAGACTGCCATCCAAAACTACACAAAAATCACTAACCGATCGACGAGAATCGGCGCAGGCAGCCCGATCGCTATAACAATATCCAACCAAGAGAAATCAGCAGAATTATATAGAAAAATCCCAACTTCAGAAGTTTCCTTTAAGTATCTTAGAACATGCAAGGCTGCAGTCATACGAGAGACCCCAGGGGACTGAAAATTGGCTAAAGTTGTTGAAAAGCAAAGCAAAGATCAAGGCGAAAGTGGGTAAGAAAATTTAGCTTGCCAATGAGGTTTCTATATGCATCAGGTCTAGGTAAAGGATCACCAACATTAGAGTGCATCTTTACAGTTAAATCCAATGGAAAAACAACAGAAGACACTTCAGTACAATTGAAAGCAGCTAGTAAATCAGAGATAAACCTTTTTTTGATGCAATAAAACCCCTGAAGAATGATAATAAAGCTCAATACCCAAGAAATAATGAAGAAGGCCCAAATCTTTAATCTTAAACTGATCATCCATAAAACTTTTCAATGCAACAATTTCAACCAAATCATCCCTAGTTAGGATGATGTCATCGATATACACAGCAAGAAACACAGTGGATTGGGCTGATTTCTTGACAAACAAGGAATAATCATTCAAATAATGGCTATAGCCTCTAGAACAAAGGGCTTGGGACGAGAAGAAGGAGAGGAGCAAAGGGAAGTATCAGACGGGGAAGAAGGAAGATTGACTATAGGTTCATCAAAATAAGTAGGTGTAAAGGAAAGAAGAGAGGAAGGAGAAGATATAGAAGAATTGAGTTGAAAGAGAAAGACAGAATCATGGAAGATGACAACCCTGAATACAAAAAACAAACTTGGTTTGCAGATTATAGAGCTTGTACCATTTTTTGCAAAAAGATAACCAATAAAAACACATGGAACATCCCTAGGTTGAAACTTATCTTTGTGGCATTTGGGTACTGTTTCTTAACACAAGTAACCAAAAGACTTTAGATGACTATGAGAAGGATCTTTGCCATATAAAATTTCAAATGTGGTCTTGTTAGAGATAACATGTGAGGGAAATCTATTTATCAAATAAGTAGTTGTTAGGACACATTCCCCCCAAAACTTTGTTGGAAGTTTGGATTGGAATAATAAAGATCTAGATATTTTCAGTAGGTGTCTGTGTTTTCTTTCAACAATACCATTTTGCTGAGGTGTATGTGGACATGTAGTTTGGTATAGAATTTCATTGTCAGAAAAAAAAATTGGCAAGATACGGTTGAGGAACCAAGCTCCAGGGCATTATCACTTTTAATTGTCTGTACAGAAAGGTTAAATTATATTTTAACCATGGCAATGAATACTTTAAGCAAAGTAAATGCATTGATTTTGGAACTCATTAAGTGTGTCCAAGTAGTTCTACTAAAACCATCCACAATTGTTAAAAAATATTTAGCACCAGAAAAATTTTGGGTATAATAAGGCCCCATGTATCAATGTGAATAAGTTGAAACAAATAAGTAGAAGTAGATGTGCTATCAGGAAAAGGCAATATAGTTTGTCTAGCTAGAGGACAAATGAGACAAGTAAAAGGTATACATTTCATTTTCACAAAAGGAACATGGCCCATTCTATGATGCCAAAGTACATCAAGTTCATTTATGTGTTGCTTAGAAGAAATAGAAAAGACAGAAGAAGAAGATACACTCTCATTCAAGTTGCATATAGGCTTATTCAAAGAGGAAACATGATTATCATGCATAGACTGCAGAACATTATTCGAAGTAGAACTAGGTACATCAGGCACACTGTGCATAATAATGTTCAAAACTGAAACTGAAGAAAATGGAGGAGATGATGAGGGAAGGTTATGAAACTTGTATAGACTATGGTGTAGTCTACCAAGAACGAGAAGCTTCTTCCTGGATAGGTCCTGTACCAAACAAGAACATGAAGTATAGATAGCTATACTATAAAATTGTTGAATCCGTCTATGTACATAAATGAGATTATACTTGAAGTAGAAATGTAAAGCACATGATGTAAGATAAAAGAAGAATTCAAAGTGAGAGATCCTGTACAGTGAGCACCTAATTTTTGATAATATTTAAGTTTTTACTACTTTTTAGTATTTAAATATCTTTTAAATTTAATCTTGCTATTTTAGACTTTATTTCACTTTTTAGTAGGTTTATTTGATAAAATTAAAAATCATACAAAAAGAGTCGCATGTTTAGAGTTGTAGTTTTTTTTCTTGCAAAGGGTAGAAAAGTTTCAAAAAATATAATTTTATTTAGTTTAGTGCAATTTTTAAGTTAGATGTTTTCAATAAATGAATATTAAGTAGGTAGTAATTTTATTTTGCTATTTTAAATTTAGTAGGAGTAAACTTTATTTTGTTTATCTATTATCAAGAAAAGAAAACAATACAAAAGAACCAATCAGAAATGGCCAAGTTGCAAAAGATTCCCTCATAATGGCATTGCCAATTCCATTTTCGTGCCTCACATGCTCTCAGACACTTCATTAACAGATTTATTTTTTGTTTTGAGTGCATTGGAAAGCGAGAAAGGTTCCTCCCAAGAAATTTCCACATACCTGCTCCTTCCAATTCATTTTCCCCTCCCTCATTCTCCCTTACTTATAAACACATACGCACACACAACAGAGCAAATAGAAACAGTTAGAGGGGGCCGAGAGCTAAAAACGCAAAAGAGCAGAGAAGCCTTTCTTCTTGGGTTACAAATTTAACCTCACCGCCGATCACCATACTCCACCAAAATATTCAGTAGCTTTTCACCTTTTTTTTATTTTTTTATCTCCACCATGAAACCTCCATTATAATACCTGGTTTTCATTCATTAATATCACATCTCGAGTTAGCCATGAACACTCTGAAAATATCCCAAACTCCAACTCAGTATAACGCACCATTTTACACCTGAAATCAAGTTCAAAACCAGATGTATAAGCACCATAAAATAGTCATAAATCCAGATCTAAACAACCACCAAAACGCATCCTAAAACACCAGACAAAAATTCCCAAACTTCAGCCACTAAACAGCTCCAAAATCGCTCCAAAAACGGCCAAAAAATCAAGCTCTAAAATCAGTCAAAATAACTTCAAAATAGCCACAAAATCCATGAAAGCCACCCAAAAATAGTCCTTGAATATCCATTAAAATAGAATTCTGCCATGAAAGGCAGCTAAAATTGATGCCGAAATAGTTGCAACTACACCTAAAAACTAGCTCAAGAAACCAGCGAAGAACTCCATAAAAACCAGTCTTTTTCTGCCACCAAAAGCTTTGGCGAAACACATCTTCAACACCCACGGAAACCAACTCCAAAACCACCAGAAAATACTTCAAAACAGCCCCTTTTTTCACATAACTCAATGGCATTTTGGGTCGAGGTCACAGAGTCGAGGTTTCCGGTCGTGGGTCTATCGTGGTTTTGTACCTATTGTTCAAACTTCTATGGAGCTCCTCTATTATGATCAAGATGGTTTTAAAGGTCCAGTTCTCTCTCTTCGCTATTTTATTCTCCGTATATTTTTGTTACTAGTAGTTGAGTTGTGAGAAAACAATTAATTTTAAGCCAACTTTATCATGAGAAATGTGCCTTTGGGCTTTTGGTTAGGTTAGGTGAAAGGATTTGGATTGTGAGAATAAAGTGGGTCGTTGAAGTTTGTTGTGAATTAGAAAATCTTTGACCAAATANCCCCTTTTTTCACATAACACAATGGCATTTTGGGTCGAGGTCACCGAGTCGAGGTTTCCGGTCGTGGGTCTATCGTGGTTTTGTACCTATTGTTCAAACTTCTATGGAGCTCCTCTATTATGATCAAGATGGTTTTAAAGGTCCAGTTCTCTCTCTTCGCTATTTTATTCTTCGTATATTTTTGTTACTAGTAGTTGAGTTGTGAGAAAACAATTAATTTTAAGCCAACTTTATCATGAGAAATGTGCCTTTGGGCTTTTGGTTAGGTTAGGTGAAAGGATTTGGATTGTGAGAATAAAGTGGGTCGTTGAAGTTTGTTGTGAATTAGAAAATCTTTGACCAAATATTTTTAATTTGCTAGGCCCGTTAATATCATATATCTGCCCTCTTTTATTAGTCCGTAAATAATTTTATAATATTCATAAACACGTTAGTAGATTTAGGCACACTCTTAATTAATCAAATTATCATGATTATGTATACACTCGCGTGACATAATTACGATTTCCAACATTAAAACTAAGGTATGCGTTCGCGCAACTTTGGGCGAAACAATCTTAATAATAATAAAGTGTTATTAATCGTGTACACGTACGCGTGACATAAGTTTTAGCATACTAAATAAAACTAATTCACATACACGTGGTTCGTTTCAAGATAATTTCATAACACCATAATAAATAATTTAAATGCGGTAAAAGGTAAAACGCACATAGGTCTTACCTAATATTTCCCTCATATGTATATATATATATATATATATATATATATATATATACACCTTAAAAATAATGTATATGCATCATCATTTGATTTACAAGCATACACAAGTATTTTTCATAATTTTCCATAATTTTTAAAGACTTTAAATCAATTTATATCTGCATTTTTATTATATAAATATCCAATAATTACCCTACAAATTATTTTTATGATTATTTAATCATCTAAACTTATCATTTATACCAATATGAAGTTTTAAATATTTTCAGTGCATTTTATCATAATTATATTTGCATTTTAGGGCCAAATTGCATATTTTGCAATAATAGCCCATATGCATATATAATTACATTATTCATACAGAAAATGACTTTTTATATTTTTATAATGTTAAGTAATTATTGTTAATCATTTTCATGTATAAATGAGTTTTTTGTTATTTAGTAATTACTTTATAAATTATTTATTTGTTAAATAGTGAGTATTTAAAATCTAGCCCTAAAATCCCCTATTTTCGGATTTAACCCAACACCCTTACACCAGCTCAATACCCTTAGCCCAAGACTCATACCCATTTAAACACCCGCCCCATGACCCCTTTAAATCGTGACCGTTGAATTCCCTCGTCTCTCATCATTCTATACCGCCTCGCCGCCCTGGAATTCCCTCGTCTCTCATCTCTTATCTCTTCTGAACCCTAGCCATCGTTCCTATCAAAACCCCCCCGAATCCGACCCCAAAACAGAATCCACCATGGATTCCCTTACCTTATTTACCTCTCCTCACCAATGGCCACTCGTCTATGACCTTACTTAGTTGCTTGCCTAACATGGCAAGTAAATCTTGTCAAAATCGAACCAAATCGGTTCACACCTCTAATGTATGTTGCTATTCCATCTATGTTCATCATTGATTTTTTGTGAGTAGCGAATATTCTTCATATCTGTTGATGATTCTTACCTACCCCAAATTAGGGTTTTCAAACCCTTTCAATCGGACCAAAATAGGTCTGATTTTCTGATTTTTAATGTTATTCCGCTTCTATTCATCTTATTTTGTGCGATTTTTACTTTATTCTCCAATGATTTCACACTTTTCCTAAAACTAGGGTTTGAAACTTTCTCCTTTTCTTACCGATTCTGGTGAATCTTTCCTTTCTGTGTTCGATTACTTTCTTTCCTTATGTTTTTCCTGATTTTTACTTTAATATTTGTTTAAATATTTTGAATAATTTTTGTTTCGGTATTATTTGTGTTTTCTTTAATATTTACTTAAATATTCTGAATAAGATTTATTTCGATATTATTTGTGTGTCCTTTAAAGTCTGCCTTAATAAGTCTGAACGATTTGTGTTTTGGTATGTCTGTGTATTTACCTTAAATATTTTAAATAATCTCGGGTGTTTCCCTGATTTGCTGAATCCCTTGATTTGTATCCTAAATTACCTATAAGTAATTCGGAAATATTTTCTTGCATATGACTGATTTGTTTCCATGTTTATGTGCTGATTTCTATCACTATATATACTCTTTCCCTATTCCCTTTT
>AWOL01S0094010.1:0-15961 GCA_000715115.1 Nicotiana otophora | reverse complement strand
GAGCTTTTTAAATTACTACGATGTTTCGGAATTCTTAGCCACTTCGATCTATTTAGAGATATGGAAAAATGGAACACAAATTAGGAAGAGATTCATAGTTCCGGCTCATTTGAGCATTTTATCAAACACTAGGTGCGCATTAAGGTTTCAAGGTCCTCCTATGATGGATTCCTTTATCCCCAACCCAATATCTACCCTTTTCTAGCTCAGCAACCTTCCTACAACTTTGTCGGTACATGCATGCTTAGATAATACCCCACACACCTAAGAATTACACTCCCCATTACACATCTTCTACCCCAAACTCGAAATTGAAGACTAGGGTATGGAACCTTACCTTTTGGATGACGACTTTGTGACTTTTGCTTGTGAATTCTTCAAGACTTGAGCAAGTATTGGTAAACAATAACCTTAGGAACTTCCCCTCTCACGCTAGACCACTCCCCTCTCTCAAAACATAAGTTAGGACCAGCCAAAATACCCAAGAAGTTGTTTTTATAAAATTGGGATCAGGTTAAATTTTCCAAAGTTAAACTCTATGAAGTAGGGTCTGCGGTCATAGATCGGACCGCAAAATATGTATGCAGGTCGGATAATGGACCGCAGAACCTCCTTCCAAAATTTTGCATGTTGGCTTTTGCGACGAATGTGCGGCCCGCGAAAGGATTATGCGGCCACATAATTGACCGCAAAAATTTCATCCCACATTTTCCTAGTTCTCTTCTTCACTCTACGGCAGATCTGCGGTCCGCAAATCAACTTTGTGGTCCCCATATCACTTCTGCGACTGTATATTGGACTGCAAAAATGCCCTACTCTGCCAAAACATTTCTTCAACTCTCCAATGCGTTGTTAAACCCAAAAAGTCCGTATCGCGGCGAGCTTGCTCGCCGTGAAGAATCTCTTCAATTATCAACACATAAGTCTAACTTGGCATCACGAAACATCGGGTTTTAGGTGATATTTTATGGGGCCTTACATAACCTATGTGCGACAATATTGATAATTAATTCAAGCATATCGTCGTATGACCAAGCGAACAGATCAACGTACTATTTAAGCAATTCAACAAATTCACTTTTTTTTTCTGCTTCCAAGTGTATTCTAACTCGGGTTTGTTTTATTGTTTCTTCATCCCCTAAGTTTACCACTTCTGTTTCTTCCAAATTTGGCTTCTTTTGACCTTATAAGGTGCTCGATCTATTGCGGCAGGTTTTCGGGCATCACACTTTCATCATCTTCTTCAAAATCCTGCTCGTCACTCATGCTTTTTTCTATGGTTTCGTTACATGTCATGATCGTAGAACGATGTTTTTATTATTAGCTTGATTACTGAAAAGAGAGGTGAGCATATTTAATAAGACATTAACATATTTACGACAATTTAAAGGAAAATAAAAATGTTATTTCATTAAAGGAAGGTTAGTGCATTCGAAAAGAGACAAGTGACAAAAGAGTATATGCATGATTAAATCCTTAATTCATCATGTAATTTTCAAATAAAGAGAAATTAACTACACTTCCACACTAAAACGACTCCCACTAAACAAGGGATGGGAAGACGGTCCAGTTTTGTAGGACCTCTCTTGGTTCAGCATCTCAAATGGTCGGTGTCTTGATATCAACTTCACCACAGTATTCCTCGATCATTGTTATGAATAGATTCTCTATTTCTTCTATGACATCTTAGTGTACAGCTTTGACGTAGGCTTGGGACTTGTTCTGGCACAAATGGTCTATTTCCAGTTTTGGTAGTACGAGTTTCCTCAAGTGCATGATCGTAACCCAGACCGACGACACCTTCCTTTGCTTCAACTGTTCGGTTATCCCATTAGATTTTGCGCCCAGTCCAGACCTACCTTATAACCATATTTCACCATTTCTCTGATAGCCATCTCTATTCCTTGTGATGCCTTGATTATACCAGACCCCTTGTTTTTATCCGTCTTTACTGCTTGCACATCTTCTACCATATGAAAGGCAACTCCATCTAATTCTTCTATGAAGGGAGCTAAAGGTTTAAAATAATTGAGGTTGTTCCACTCTCCTAACCACAACTTCTTGCCAATACCCTTCGAACTTCATGCGCTGATGTAAGGTGGATGGTACTTATCCTGCCATGTGGATCCTTGGTCTTCTTAGCAATATGTTTTAGGAAGATGAGATATGCATGACTTGAAATAAAATTATAAATTCAACCAGGGCGATCTGCAATGCCAAATGGATTTTTCCAACGAAATTCTTTGGTGAACCATTGAATCCGACCTTTACGTAACTCTCCCAAATTTTCCCTATATGGATGCCTAACTCCCTAAGAGTACAGAAAGGATAGATGTTGACCTCGGATCCTTCATCGTTGAGTAATTTGGATACGATCTTATCTCCACACTTGACCGTGATCTTATCTATAATCATCAACTCATAAGTCTAGCTTGGAATCATGAAACCCCGGGTTTTAGGTGACATTTTACGGGGCCTTACATCCTCCACCGCTTAAGATCATTCATCCTTGAATGAGGGTCAAAATCCTCCATTAGAAACCAATGTGAATCGACTGGTATTCAACACACCAGCAGTTCCAAATTTTTGACTAACTCCCTAAATTTCTAAAAACTTCACTGGAGTTTCCTCTGTAAATGGGCCTATCCACCTATTAGAGAATCCCAGAAACCAACCCTAAAAACATATACATGAATTAACAACGCTACATAACATAAAAACAATGCCAACGATGGCCTCATGAGTAGTATATTACCAAAAAGGAACACCATTAACATCAACTATACAAATGATACATAATTCACAGGGAGCAATTTCATATAATCAATTATATAACTATTCAAACAAATGAGGGTACTTCTNTCGATCATTGTTATGAATAGATTCTCTATTTCTTCTATGACATCTTAGTGTACAGCTTTGACGTAGGCTTGGGACTTGTTCTGGCACAAATGGTCTATTTTCAGTTTTGGTAGTACGAGTTTTCTCAAGTGCATGATCGTAACCCAGACCGACGACACCTTCCTTTGCTTCAACTGTTCGGTTATCCTATTAGATTTTGCGCCCAGTCCAGACCTACCTTATAACCATATTTCACCATTTCTCTGATAGCCATCTCTATTCCTTGTAATGCCTTGATTATACCAGACCCCTTGTTTCCATCCGTCTTTACTGCTTGCACATCTTCTACCATATGAAAGGCGACTCCATCTAATTCTTCTATGAAGGGAGCTAAAGGTTTAAAATAATTGAGGTTGTTCCACTCTCCTAACCACAACTTCTTGCCAATACCCTTCGAACTTCATGCGTTGATGTAAGGTGGAAGGTACTTATCCTGCCATGTGGATCCTTGGTCTTCTTAGCAATATGTTTTAGGAAGATGAGGCATGCATGACTTGAAATAAAATTACAAATTCAACCGGGGCGATCTGCAATGCCAAATGGATTTTTCCAACGACATTCTTTGGTGAACCATTGAATCCGACCTTTACGTAACTCTCCCAAATTTTCCCTATATTGATGCCTAACTCCCTAAGAGTACAGAAAGGATAGATGTTGACCTCAGATCCTTCATCATTGAGTAATTTGGATACGATCTTATCTCCATACTTGACCGTGATCTTATTTATAATCATCAACACATAAGTCTAGCTTGGAATCACGAAACCCCGGGTTTTAGGTAACATTTTACGGGGCCTTACATCCTCCACCACTTAAAATCATTCGTCCTTGAATGAGGGTCCAAATCCTCCATTAGAAACCAATGTGAATCGACTGGTATTCAACACACCAGCAGTTCCAAATTTTTGACTAACTCCCTAATTTCTAAAAACTTCACTAGAGTTTCCTCTGTAAATGGGCCTATCCACCTGTTAGACAATCCCAGAACCCAACCCTAAAAACATATACATGAACTAACAACGCTACTTAACATAAAAACAATGCCAACGGTGGCCTCATGAGTAGTATATTACCAAAAAGGAACACCATTAACATCAACTATACAAATGATACATAATTCACAGGGAACAATTTCATAGAATCAATTATATAACTATTTAAACAAATGAGGGTACTTCTTCTTGATCTCTTCCTCGGCCTCCCATGTGGCCTCTTCAATCTGTTGGTTTCGTCATAGTACTTTCATGGAGGAAATTTCTTTATTTCTCAGCTTACGGACTTGCCTATGAAGAATGGCGACTGGAATTTCTTCATATGTCAATTCCTCGTTAACCTTAATAGCCTCAAGTGGAACAATAAGAGACAGATCTCCATCCCCCTTCTTCAACATGGATACATGGAACACCGGGTGCACTAAAGACATCTCAGGAGGTAGTTCAAGCTTGTAAGCCACCCGACCAATCCTCTGAATGACTTTGTACGATCCTACATACATCGAACACAACTTTCCTTTCTTACCAAACAACATTATACCCTTCATGGGGGAAACCTTCAATAGTACCCAATCATCATCTTTAAACTCCAAATCCTTGTGACGTATATCCGAATAGGACTTTTGATGACTCTGAGCAGTTTTCAACCTTTCTATAATGATCTTAACCTTTTACATAGCCTGATGCATGAGGTCTGGCCCTATCAACTCTGCTTCCCCAATCTCAAAACATCCAATGAGAAATCTATATCTCCTACCATATAAAGCCTCGGACGGTGCCATCTGAATGCTAGCATGATAACTGTTGTTGTAGTCAAACTTTATTCGTGGAAAATGATCATCCGAGCTACCCTTGAAGTCAAGAACACAAGCGCGCAACATATTCTCAAGTCTCTGAATAGTTCGCTTTGCCTGCCCATTAGTCTGTGGGTGAAAGGTTGTACTAAGATTCACCTGAGAACCCAAACCTTGCTGAAATTGCTTCCAAACATTAGCCGTGAATTGTGCCCCTCGATCTAAGATAATAGAAACTGGAGTGCCATGCAACCTGATTATTTTCTTGATATACAACTGAGCATATTGTTTAGCTGTGTCGGTAGCCTTAACAGGTAAGAAGTGAGCTAATTTTGTGAGTCGATCGACAATCGTCAAAATCGAGTCATACTTACGAGGTGTGTGAGGTAGTCCCACCACAAAGTCCATATTTATCATCTCCCACTTTCACATTAGAATTTCTATGTTCTATGCCAACCCGCCGGGCCTTTGGTGCTCGGCCTTCACTTGTTGGAAATTTGGACATCTTGCCACAAAGTTTGCTACATTCCTCTTCATATCATTCCACCAGTAGACTTTCCTAAGATCATGATACATCTTTGTAGAGCTCGGGTGCACGAAATACCTAGAAGTGTGAGTCTTGGTCATGATTCTTTCCCGGAGACCATCTACATTTGGAACACATAGTCGCCCTTGGTACCTTAGTGTACCATCATCCATTCCAAGAGAAACGGCCATGGTCTTATGTTTATGAATCCCCTCCTTCAATTGTACCAACAATTGACCGTTGTACTGCTTCTCTTTGACCTCCACCACGAGCGATAATTCGACCCTATTTTGCACAATCACCCCTCCTTCACAAGAATCCGCAAGATGAACTCCCAAACTAGCCAAACGATGAACCTTCTTGGACAACGACCTTTGATATGCCTCCAAGTGAGACAAACTTCCTATAGATTTCTATCTAAGAGCATCCGCCACAACATTAGCCTTCCCCGGATGATATAGGATATCAATGTCGTATTCCTTGAGTAACTCAAGCCATCTTCTCTACCTCAGATTCAATTCCTTCTGTTTGAAAATATATTGAAGGCTCTTATAGTCCATGAATATATCCACATGGACCATATACAAATAATTACGCCAAATCTTCAATGCAACTACCACAGTCACAAGCTCAAAGTCATGTGTTGGATAGTTCATTTTATAATTCTTGAGTTGCCTAGAAGCATAAGCTATCACCTTGCCATGTTGCATTAATACACACCCAAGTCCGATCCTTGAAGCATCACAATATACCACAAACCCTTCTGTACCCTCTAGTAGAGTCAACACTGATGTCGTATTCAATCTTGATTTCAACTCTTGGAAGCTTCTTTCACAAGCATATAGCCATCGTAACATAATTTCCTTATGCATCAATTTAGTCAACAAAGAGGCAAGAGTAGAGAACCCCTCCACACATTTCCTGTAATACCCCGCAAAGCCTAAGAAACTATAAATGTTTGATGGAGCTGTAGGTCTAGGCCAATTCTTCACAGCTTCAATCTTTTGAGGATCAACCTTACTTCCTTCTCTGCAGATGACATGACCCAAGAACGTGAAAAATTCAAGCCAAGATTCACATTTCGAAAACATTGCATACAACTTGTGCTGATATAGGGTCTGTAGAACTTCCCTGAGATGATCGACATCGTCCTCTCGACTTCGCGAATATACAAGGATATCGTCAATAAACACTATCATGAAGGATTCAAGAAAAGGCTTGAAGACTCGATTCATAAGATCCATGAAAGTTGTGGGGCCATTTGTTAGCCCAAAAGACATTACCAGGAATTTAAAGTGCCCATACCGGGTCCTGAAAGTTGTTTTCGGAATATCCTGCCCCCTGATCTTCAATTGGTGATACCTGGAACTTAAATCAATCCCGGAGAAATACTTAGCACCCTNCCAGCAGACTTTCCTAAGATCATGATACATCTTTGTAGAGCTCGGGTGCACGAAATACCTAGAAGTGTGAGTCTTGGTCATGATTCTTTCCCGGAGACCATCTACATTTGGAACACATAGTCGCCCTTGGTACCTTATTGTACCATCATCCATTCCAAGAGAAATGGCCATGGTCTTATGTTTATGAATCCCCTCCTTCAATTGTACCAACAATTGACCGTTGTACTGCTTCTCTTTGACCTCCACCACAAGCGATAATTCAACCCTATTTTGTACAATCACCCCTCCTTCACGAGAATCCGCAAAAAGAACTCCCAAACTAGCCAACCGATGAACAATCTTGGACAACGGCCTTTGATATGCCTCCAAGTGAGAAAAACTTCCCATAGATTTCTATCTAAGAGCATCCGCCACAACATTAGCCTTTCCCGGATGATATAGGATATCAATGTCGTATNATGATTCTTTCCCGGAGACCATCTACATTTGGAACACATAGTCGCCCTTGGTACCTTAGTGTACCATCATCCATTCCAAGAGAAACGGCCATGGTCTTATGTTTATGAATCCCCTCCTTCAATTGTACCAACAATTGACCGTTGTACTGCTTCTCTTTGACCTCCACCACGAGCGATAATTCGACCCTATTTTGCACAATCACCCCTCCTTCACAAGAATCCGCAAGATGAACTCCCAAACTAGCCAAACGATGAACCTTCTTGGACAACGACCTTTGATATGCCTCCAAGTGAGACAAACTTCCTATAGATTTCTATCTAAGAGCATCCGCCACAACATTAGCCTTCCCCGGATGATATAGGATATCAATGTCGTATTCCTTGAGTAACTCAAGCCATCTTCTCTACCTCAGATTCAATTCCTTCTATTTGAAAATATATTGAAGGCTCTTATAGTCCATGAATATATCCACATGGACCACATACAAATAATGACGCCAAATCTTCAATGCAACTACCACAGTCACAAGCTCTAAGTCATGTGTTGGATAGTTCATTTTATAATTCTTGAGTTTCCTAGAAGCATAAGCTATCACCTTGCCATGTTGCATTAATACACACCCAAGTCCGATCCTTGAAGCATCACAATATACCACAAACCCTTCTGTACCCTCTAGTAGAGTCAACACCGATGTCGTATTCAATCTTGATTTCAACTCTTGGAAGCTTCTTTCACAAGCATATAGCCATCGTAACATAATTTCCTTATGCATCAATTTAGTTAACAAAGAGGCAAGAGTAGAGAACCCCGCCACAAATTGCTTGTAATACCCCACAAAGCATAAGAAACTATAAATGTTTGATGGAGCTGTAGGTCTAGGCCAATTCTTCACAGCTTCAATCTTTTGAGGATCAACCTTAATTCCTTCTCTGCAGATGACATGACCCAAGAACGTGAAAAATTCAAGCCAAGATTCACATTTCGAAAACATTGCATACAACTTGTGCTGATATAGGGTCTGTAGAACTTCCCTGAGATGATCGACATCGTCCTCTCGACTTCGCGAATATACAAGGATATCGTCAATAAACACTATCATGAAGGATTCAAGAAAAGGCTTGAAGACTCGATTCATAAGATCCATGAAAGTTGTGGGGTCATTTGTTAGCCCAAAAGACATTACCAGGAATTTAAAGTGCCCATACCGGGTCCTGAAAGTTGTTTTCGGAATATCCTGCCCCCTGATCTTCAATTGGTGATACCTAGAACTTAAATCAATCCCGGAGAAATACTTAGCACCCTGAAATTGATCAAACAAGTCATCTATCCTTGGCAGTGAGTACTTATTTTTGATTGTGGCCTTGTTGAGTTGCCGATAGTTAATACACATTCTTAGTGACCCGTCCTTCTTTCTTACAAAGAGATTCGGTGCGCCCCAACACTCATCCGAACAAAACCTTTCTCTAAGTAATCCTTCAATTGTTAATTTAGCTCCTTCAATTCTGTTGGTGTCATTTTGTAGGGTGGAATATATATAGGATGCGTGCCTGGCATCACATCAATCCCAAAATCAATCTCCCTATATGGTGGAATCCCAGGGAGCTCATCCGGAAAGACCTCCAAAAATTCATTCACAACCATCACAAACTCAAGTGTAGGTGCCTCAACATTGGTGTCTGTAACCCAGACCAAATGGTAAGTACACCCCATGCTAATCATCTTCGTTGCCTTAAGATAAGAAATAAACCTACCCTTCGGCACCACATCATCCCCCTTCCAGTCAATCACTAACTCATTTAGAAATTCAAACCTAACGGTTCTGGTTCCACAGTCAAGCTTGGAAAAACATGAATAAAGCCAGTCCATCCCCATTATTACATCAAAATCAATCATTCCCAATTCAATGAAATTTGCCATGGTGTCCTGACCACGCACCGCGAAAACACAATCCTTATAAACCCCCACGGCCATAATAGACTCGCTAATCTGAGTAGATACAGAGAACGACTCATGAAGTTGTTCCGGTTTTATCCCAAATTCTATAGCTACATAAGGAGTGACATAGGACAAAGTGGAACCGGGATGAATTAGAGCATACACATCACGAGATTGGACAGTCAATATACATGTGACAACATCTGGGGAAGCCTTTGAACTCTAAAGACCCTTCATATCATAGAAACGACTGGGTCCTCCCGAACTCTGTGTACCACCCCTAGCTGCACCACACCATGTGGGTGCTAGAGTGCCTCGAGCTGGAGGAGATGTTGCAGATGTAGTAGCTACAGAACTGGTTGGCTGTGCTGTACCCCTGCCCATACCCTGGCAGGACGAGCCGCAATCCCTCTTAATATGACCCCTCAATTTGAACCCATAGCATATGTGTAGGTCCATGTACCAGATTCCCAAATGCATCTTTCCAAACCTAAGGCATAGGGGCCTCCGCTGCTGCTGGAATCTCCCACTAGGCCGACCATACTGGTAGGATCCCCTATTGCCCTAACGACTCCACTGTTGTTAACTGAGCCCTGATGGTGGTGCACTCACTGAAAACTGAGCAAAGGACTAGGATGACCCTGATGACCCTTTTCTGAATGCTGACCTATAACAACCACCACCAAATAAAATACCAAAGTTGCCTGCGGACCGGGACTTGATGCTACAATCTCGCTCCATTATATTCTTTAACTTACGATTCTCGGTAGCTTGAGCAAATGCCACCATCTTCCCATAGTTCATATCAGAATTCAAGGCAATTATAGCGGCCTCATTGATAACCAAAGGGCTAAGGCCCTGCACAAACTGACGCACTCTAGCCTCTATAGTGGGCAACATTTATAAAGTTCAAAATACATTCACTTTCATAGTTTGAAGTGGAATACAACATTACTAGTTTGACTTCACCAACACCAACATACCACTCACACTGTGTCTACGGAGCTACTAATAGATACGAAATAGTATGATTATAGTGACGGCAATAAGGCCCCGACTACACCTCCAAACATAATACACAAGTAACAGAAGATATACGACCCCGATATGAAGTGGGGCTCACCAATTCAACTGGGAAGAGGGTTTACCGCTATCAATGATCAAATCAGCCTACTGAAATCAAGGAATTTAATGAAGAAAAGAGTGTTTTGTCTTGAAAGAAAAGAAATTGTATTTTGGGGGCATTGGCAAAACTTTTTTTAAGTGCAAAATAGAGATTTGAACTCCGATTCAAAGTTTATTTTAGCTGAAACTGGTATATTTAGATACGTATTGGAATGGGTGCTCGAGATTTATGAGTTTTGCCGGGTTCAAGGGTGTGGTTCCGGGTTGACTTTTTGGTTGATTTTGTGCATTTGTAAAACGATCGAAGCATTATTGTTTGGGATTGTTTCCTATGATATTGTTGATGTTATTGAGTTTTTTGGGCTAGATTCAATCCGTTCAGAGGTTGTTTCGCGCGAGAGAGCATTTTTAGAGTATTGATTTGACTTGTTTGAGGTAAGTATCTTGCTTAATCTTGTTGAGAGAATAATACTTAGGATATGATATTTTTTGACTAATTGAAATGTGTGTAAATAACGTATATGCGAGGTGACGAGCGTATATACGGGTGTTGTGTATGATTCATGATTAGAGGAGTATTTAGGCGGTACTATGCCTTGATTTGAATATTATGCTTCATGCTATCATGCTTTATATGTTTGTATGACTATGTGAGCTTCATGAATTATGCTAGAGATCATGTGTAGGTGTTGATTTCCCGTTGAGCATGATGTTTGCTATTGTATGGCGTATGCGCTGATTCAAGTTGTAGTTGTACACTTGCACATGCATACACCTTAGCATGTTATCTTCTTCCGTCCATGAGTATGTGATTTGATATTCGTTATTCGTGTACATGTATTCTTTTATATGCCTTCTGTGAGATGGATTATATTGGTAGCATGTGAGCGGTCCGTGCGGGATGAGTTATTTGTCACATGAGTTGTGCGTGCGGTATTGCGATTATGGCACGTGAGTTTTCCGTGCAGTTGTTATTATTGGCACGTGAGCTGTCCGTGCAGCACGTGAGTTGTTTGTGTAGCGTATGGATAAGGATTCATCCCCCTTGGGTAACCTTCTCATGTTTCTCTCTTGATGGTGTACACACAGGTTGTGAGAAACCGAAGGGTTTCTGGTTGACACAATTATGGAAAAGTGATCCTTGGTTGGACTTTGCATCTCTTTTCTATTTGAAAATCCATTGGACGTATACATGATTTTACTGCATTTCTTCTCTATATGCTAGCACCGATATGTATACTTGCCTTTATGCATATCTTCTTCTATATGCTACCGTACCTGATAAGATGAGACACGAAACATATCTTCTCTATATGTGAATCCGTGTGATTTGAATTGAATAATCATGTATATTTTCCTGATATGCAATTATTGAAGGATTAATTGATATTTCAGGCATATATTCTCTATATTTACTTGTTGAAGGATTATTTTGTATTTCATGCATATCTTCTCTATATGCAACTTTGAGAGCATTATTTGATATTTTACGCATATCTTCTCCATATGCTGACTTGTTAAAATTGAACAGTACACGTGCATATATCCTCTATATGCAATTGTTGAGGTGTTATTTGATATCAAAAGCATATATTTCTTTATATGTTGAACTGTTAAGAGACCAACACGCATCATCGCTATGTACACTGCTTGGTGCTACATGTATTTCATGTTTAGACTTCGATACTGTTGCTGGGTAGACGTATATGTTTTGAGCTATATAGGTTATATACATAGTGAGTATCCATGACCTGAGACCTCGTCACTACTTCACCGAGGTTAGTCAGGATACTTACTGAGTATATGGGTCGGTTGTACTCATACTACACTGCTAGACCTTGCCTGCAGATTTTGGAACCAAGCTGTTATGGATGATGGAGGCTGGCATTGAATATGTACCTCTGTTCTAGTCAGGGCTACCACTTGTTCTTGGTAGTTTAGGATTTGTACTTATGTTCATGTATATTCCTGATAGATGTTGTATTTATTTTTGTACTAGCTTTGTAACTCCAAAACATAGTGGATCATGACTTGTATTACCAATTCTTGGGGGGTTGTATAGATTTTAGCCATTTCACTCCTTTTATTATTGATCTATCACTTATTGTGTCACATTATTCTATGTTTGGCTTACCTAGCACGTTGGTGTAAGGTGTCATCACGAGTAGGTTGATTTTGGGTCGTGACACTAACATGAGTAATAAACCAAGTAGTCATACAAGAAGAGAAACACAGTAACACGAAGGCGTGATAGCAAAACAAGGCAAATAATAGCCTAAGGTCTACCCAAAGCATGAATAATCATAGTGTACTTATATACGTTGATCACCACGTACGTCAGCCCGAACACATAGCAAGTATAGAAGTATACGGGGAAAATACCCTCAAGCCAAGCCTAGGTAAGATAGTTACCTTAAAGCGCGAGAATCAATATTCCAAAAAGCCCTTCTCACACGAATCGACCTCCAAACAACTCAAATTTGGTCAAAAACAACTCAATAACATCAAACGTCAGATACTGAAATTCCGACTACCCATTTGAATACGAGTAAAAATATACAAGGTTCATCGAACTCCAAATCGGTGTTGAAATCTCCATTTTTCACTCTCCAAAGCCATAGTCAAAATCCCAAGTTCCTCCTTCAAACCCCATAATCTATATGTAATAATCCATAGGAAACAAGATATAGTGTTAAAACCAAGTAGAATCACAACCTTCTTGCCTTGTGTGAAAAGCCTCTCCAGAAATTGCCCCTCTCCAAGTATAGGGGTCAAAATATGAAATAATCTGTCTAAGTCCTGAAACTATAACTCTTAAGAGTCTGCCTAGTGATACACTTTGCTAATGTGGACACGGCCTCGTGTTTCGCAAAGCACAAAATTCCTCAACATTGATTTAACCCTCTGTGAACGTGGCTCCTACCGTGCGAACGCGATCTCTCAAGATCCTCAGGCCTTCATGGGCGGGAAGACATAGCTCCAACCGACTCCTAGCAAGGCTCTTCACTACGCGAACACGAGCCCTTCGCTCGTGAACGCAGAGGCCAGTGGCTCTAACACATTGTGAACACGACTCCTTGTACGCGAACGCGAACAACAACAACTCAGCTACCCAAAAGAATCTTCACGATCGCGATGCACACTAGACAACAAAAGTCATCAGCAATCCCAACCAAGCTCCGAGTGGTTCGAAACTCACCCGAGCCATGCAGGACCTCCACAAATTATACCAAAAAGTTCGTGAACTCTACATGAACCTATCCAAAGCCTCTAAACACATACAATTTCAATATTTCTATAAATCGACGATGAAACCACCAATTGAACTTCTCTTAAATTCACAAGCTTATAAATTCCCAACCAAACGTCCGATTCCTATCAAACCTACTTGGAATGCAACCAAAATTTTCACACAAATCCAAATGACATAACAAACCTATTCCAACTTCTGAAACAACAATCCGACCCCGATAGCCTCAAAGTCAACTCATGGTCAAACTTATGAACCTTCCAAACCTTTAAATTTTTAACTCTCGACAATTAGAGCCAAATCAACCAAGGAACCTATAAATCCCAATACAGACATATATAAGTCCAAAATCACCATACCAACCTATTGGAACCATCAAATAACCTATATAAAGTTGTATACATAAAAGTCAAACCTTGGTCAACTCTTATAACTTAAGTTACCAACCTTGTAACTCAGTATTCCAATTCACTCAAAAACCTTTCCGAAGTCAAACCAACCACCGCAAGTCACCCAACAATAAATACACATACGGGGAAATAACAAATAGGGAAATGAGGCTAATATACACAAAACAACCGGCTGAGTCGTTACAACTGGGTGCATAGGCTTGTCTGTTTTGAGAAACTGGTGCTTAGATGGGGATGTAAGGGTGTGGGGATTTTGATAATTAGTGACTCAGGGTGGATAATAGTGAGTTTGAACATGGTAAGCTAGAGTATTGTATAGGATGTGTGGAAAGTTGGGTGTTTATGGGTTATCAATTATTTAGAGGGGGTTCTCCTAGCTGGTAAAAGGGGATAACAACTAACAGTTTTTCTTTCCATTTCTTTGCTCCACCAACATAAATAGGATGGATATCCTTGCTAGCAACTTTTAGCACATCCATGGATTGGATTTGCTTGACATAATGCCTTCTTCTAGGAAATTCCCCATCTTTACTAATTTTGAAAGCTTCTGGTGCATCATTCCCATAATCTTCTCAAAGTATACACCTTCATGAGCACAGATAAAGTACTTTGTCAGTTCACTGTCGTCCAAAGGTGGTCGTGTTCTAGCTGCTTTAGTCCTCTAGCGATAGATATACTCTTGGAATTGATTCTAATAGCTTTTTGCAAGTTCACCAATGCGAATCTATCATGGGTTATCTCGGTTTGAACCTAAACAAATTAATGAAATCTCCAGCCATGTCTCGCCATTCTCTCCAGCTCTGAGGGTCTTGCCTAGTGTACCAAGTGAGTTCATTGCCAGTCAAGTCTCTAATGGATAATTTCATTCTTAACTTCTCATTTCTTCTTACTCCTACAAGTTTATTGTGCTAGGCTCATGGATGGGTATGCGAATCGCTTGTTCCATTGAATACGTCAAGTTTTGGTGGTTTGTATCCTAAAGGCATATCAATATCTAAATGGATACACAAATCTTCATAATCCAGGCTCTCGCTCCTTGAGCAACTTGTAAGTTCTTCATCTGTTTCCTTAACTGTCCAACTGATCAGCCACTCAGTCATCCTCATTAAACTTCGCATCATTTTGTACCTCAGTATACTGATCTTTTTTAAATGACACCCTAGTGGTGACGGGTACTGTAAAAGGTCGGTTCTCTGTTTGCCTATACAAGTGGAACACGTCACTCAAGAGTAGCAATATGTGCTGCTAGTATGTGCTGCAAATGTGGGTTGGTAAATGTGGTAGCATTTTAGGGAAGATTACAATGAATAAGGTTGGCTATAGTTAATGAAATCTTAGGAATAAGGGCATAATCAGGGACATACGGGGTGTGTATAGGTATCTTTGGCGGATTTGAAGGGGTCACTGGTGGTATAACCGGAGGAGAAGTAGGAGATATGGTACTTTCGAGGGGGGGAGGGGTCATGTGGATGTTGGAGAGTTCTCAGGTATGGGAAAATCCAATGATGGAAAACAAGATAGGTTTGGCATAGTTGTAACAACCAAATTTGCTAGGTCTCGAACTTGTTGCACTTCTCCTCTTTGCACTTCCATTTCTTGTTCCAAAGGAGAGATATACTCTACATTATGTGTATAATCTCTTCCCTATGATGCCTCGGGAGTATCTATCACTGCCACATAAACTCTTGTTGGGTCTTCTACTTCCATATTGACCATTTTCCCCTTTGATCTTAGGTTATATAGTGGCCTGGCCAGTTTGACAATCAACATAAATCAACCTCTATTCCAGAGAAAACAAAATTGGTAATATGAGTTAGTTCAAAGATAGTGTGAACATGTGTTATTACGTAGAATCACTGAAAAGACAAAGTATTATATCTAAAATGTGTCACAAGAAAAAAGGAACATCTTTTTGCTAGAGGTAGGCCTATGTATTAAGTTATGATAACAAATCACTCCAAGTTATTTCCTACATTTCTGATTTGAAACAACCTAAGTATATCATTGATAAAGGGGTGAATCCTGATGAGTACAATGGATATGATTAAAAACAATTAACAGGAGTACAACAATATGCGCACAAGAGATAGACTGTTGAGATATAAAGTAGAGCCCGAAGTCATACAAGTCTAAACAAGGTGGAATAATTTTCTAGGGTGTACAAGA
>AWOL01S0094008.1:0-21188 GCA_000715115.1 Nicotiana otophora | reverse complement strand
TGAAGTTGAGATAAAAAAATAAATTTGAAGATGAAGCAGAGACAGAAAGAGGATGATCAGAGGAAAACAGAAGCAGATTAATCATTGTGAGGTAGAAAGAAATCTGAAGATGAAGTAGAAAAACGAAGATGATGAGCAAAGGGAGGGATTAATATCTAGCAGTGAGTGTCCCTATATCGCACCACCCGTCAAAGTTACCTTACGCGTGTTAGCTATTAGCAAAAATTTTACGAAAAGACTAAAGTAGCCCTTTGGAAGCAGGAATGACGACCTTGACCTTCTTCCAAGCGGCTTCTATATAGTAGTAATATATATATAAAGATGCACATCGACAAAGGACAAAATTGCCTTTTTCACATAAACCCAATTCACTATTTACTTTTTCTAACCAATATTTGGTCGGTCAACCGAAACTAATTGCATTCACTAGCAACAAATATATATATATAAATACCTATATGATTCATATATATACAAAAATTAATCCGTTTTATTGGCTATTATTTTTTAGAAGCTGCTAAATATATACATTTCTCTATTTTATTCTCTATACTGATATTGTCTCTTTTTGTCTTTTTGTATTTGTGTCCTCTTGGGTCGAGGGTCTTTCGGAAACAGACTCTCTACCTGAAATAACTCGACCGGTAGNTAGAAAGAAATCTGAAGATGAAGTAGAGAAAAGAAGATGATGAGCAAAGGGAGGGATTAATATCTAGCAGTGAGTGTCCCTATATCGCACCACCCGTCAAAGTTACCTTACGCGTGTTAGCTGTTAGCAAAAATTTTACGAAAAGACTAAAGTAGCCCTTTGAAAGCAGGAATGACGACCTTGACCTTCTTCCAAGCGGCTTCTATACAGTAGTAATATATATATATATATATATAAAGATGCACATCGACAAAGGACAAAATTGCCTTTTTCACATAAACCCAATTCACTATTTACTTTTTCTAACCAATATTTGGTCGGTCAACCGAAACTAATTGCATTCACTAGCAACAAATATATATATATAAATACCTATATGATTCATATATATACAAAAAATAATCCGTTTTATTGGCTATTATTTTTTAGAAGCTGCTAAATATATACATTTCTCTATTTTATTCTCTATACTGATATTGTCTCTTTTTGTCTTTTTGTATTTGTGTCCTCTTGAGTCGAGGGTCTTTCGGAAACAAACTCTCTACCTGAAATAACTCGATCGGTCGTTTTGAGTATTATAACCTCGTTCCCCCATTAACTGCTTAATTTATATTTTACAGTTATTTTATAACTTACCGGGTTAGTTGGTTCGGGTCCAAAAGGAATTCGGAATAAAACGAGACACTTAGTCTCATAATTTAAAATTTAAGTTAGAAACGTTGACCGGATGTGGACTTATGTATAAACGGCCTCAGATTCGAATTCTGATAATTACAATAGCTCTGTATGGTGATTTTGGACTTACGAGCGTGTCCGGAAACTTATTTCGAGGCCCGTAGTGGAATTAGGCTTAAAATGGCGAAAGTCGAATTTTTGGAAATTTTGACCGGGGGTGACTTTTTGATATCGGGGTCGAAATCCAATTCTGAAAATTTGAATACCTCTGTTATGTTATTTATGACTTGTGTGCAAAATTTGAGGTCAATCGAACGTGATTTGATAGGTTCTGATATCGTTTGTAGAAACTTGAAATTTTCAAGTTCATTAGGCTTGAATTGGAGTATGATTCATGGTTTTAGCATTGTTTGAGGTGATTTGAAGGTTCGACTAAGTCCGTATGATATTTTAGGACTTGTTGGTATATTTGGTTGAGGTCCTGGGGGCCTCGGGTGAGTTTCGGATGGTTAACGGATCAAATTCGGACTTAAAACCACTGCTGGAATTTTTGCTTCTGGTATTTTATCACCTGCAGAGGTTTGATCATAGGTGAGAGGCCGCACGCGCGCACCAGCCATCGCAGAAGCGACCTGATGTGAAGGGTCAGTAGTCGCAAGNCCAGACGTGAAGGGTCAGTAGTCGCAAATGCGAAAGAATTTCCGCACCTACAAGGTCGCAGGTGCGAAACGGAACGCGCATAAGCGGAGGGAACATTTTGGGCAATTGCAGATGCGGACATTTTTGTCTCACCTGCGAGACTGCAGATGCGGCTAATCTGGTCGCAGATGTGACAGACCTTGGACATAATAAAATTGGAGGAGCTCCGAGTTTTTGCCATTTTTGGGTATTTCGAGCTCGGGTTGGGTGATTCTTGAGCGAGAAATCACGAAAAATGTTGAGGAAAGTCACTTGTGATCATTTCTACTCCATAATATTGAATTATCATCGAATAATCTGATTAGATTATATATTTTTGAGGTGTAAATCGGAGATTTGAACTTAGAGATTTGGAAATAAGATTTGATAATTTGGAGGTCGAGTTGAGGTCGGATTTTGATAAAATTAGTATGGATAGACTCGTGGCGGAATGGGATTTCGAATTTTATAACTTTTATCGGGTTTCGAGACATGGGCCCCATGGGCGATTTTTGAGTTAAATTTCGGATTTTTATGGAAATATTATATTTTCATATGAAATTAATTCCAATAAATTTTATTGACTGAAACAAATTATTTGTGATTAGATTCGAGGCATTCGGATGCCGATTTGCAAGGCAAAGGCATAGCAGAGTAAAGAATTGCATGTTTTGAGGTAAGTAACAGTTTTAAATATGGTCCTAAGGGTATGAAACCCCGGATTTTGTGTCATGTGATTATTTTAGAGGTGACGCACATGTTAGGTGACGGGCGTGTGGGCGTGCACCGAGGGGATTGTGAATTGATCCGTCCCGTGAAAACTGTAAAGTTGAATAACTTGTTGATAGATATGTGCTCTCTATGTGTTGAGGAAATTTGACTATAAACCATGTTAGAAATCATGTTTAGGCTATATGTTGGTACTGTTGGGACCCACAAAGGTTGTGTACATGTTGAACTATCTGCTTAATTGTTGTTTTGTACTCTGTCACAGTTTACTTGATTATTTTATCACAGTCTCTATTGTTCATTATTGATGCATCATATCATTGTTGTTTAGGCTGATTTCATGATTGTTGAGAGCCCGAGAGACTGGAGAAATTTTTGATTGAGCGAAGACGAGGGCCTCATTATGAGATATTATACTATAGCATGTGAGTTGTCCGTGCGGATCCAGATATTTATACTATGGCACGTGAGTTGTCTGTGTAACACGTGAGTTGTCCGTGCAGCACGTGAGTTGTCCGTGCAGATTATAGCACTTGGGATGCAGGAGCCCCTCCGGAGTCTGTACACCCCTAGTGAGCGCGGGTACCCATTGAGTGTGAGTGCTAAGGGCTGGGAGCCGAGTGGTTGAGCTGTTGTGACGAGTTGAGTGACTGTTGCCCTGAAAGGGTGTACTTGTTTTTCATTTGTTTTGTTCTTGCACTTAATTGCTATCTGTCATTGTTGTAAAATTTTCTGAAGGATTTTATATCCGGATTACATGAACTTGAATTGTATAAAACTGATTTGGCTTAAACTGCTGGATTTGAAAGCATGTCTAATCTCTGCTGGAATTACTGAAAATGAACGGTAGCTGTGTAGCTCGTCACTCTCTTTAGTTCCTTCTTTATTATTGTTACTTGCTGAGTTGGTTGTACTCATACTATACCCTGCACTTTGTGTGCAGATCCAGGTGTTTTCGGACATAGCGGGTGTTGATTCTTTCGCACAGCTAATTTTCTAGAGATTCTGAGGTAGCTTCCGTATTTCACAGACCTTGCCTCTCCTTCCCTATCTCCTTATTTACTATATTTGGTCTCAGACTGTTATGGACCGTATTTTTCAGACTTGTATTCATAATTAGATGCTCATGTTCTTAGTGACACCGGATTTTGAGAATATGTTTTACCTAGTATTTGTGGGATTTTCACTTAAGCTTGAATTATGATGTTTTCCATATTTAAAAGAAATTTTGGTTTATTGAGATTGTCGGCTTGCCTAGTTTCGAGATAGGTGTCATCACGACAGGTTAGAATTTTGGGTTGTGACACTACCTCTTCGGGGTAAGGGTAAGGTCTGCGTATACACTACCCTCCCCAGATCCCACTAGTGGAATTTCACTAGGTTGTTGTTGTTGTTGTATTCTATTCTCTAAAAATAGTAGTCAATGGATGCTCAAATGTTCACTGCACAAGTACTAACAATTCGCATTTTTAACTCATCTGAATAGTCATGTCAAGTCAACCTAACAGCTTGTTGGATGGTTGCATGTTGTATTGTATTGTATTGTTATCCAAAATAATAATTGTTGATTGTGTAGTTAAAATTGGTTGCATTGTGTTGTTAAATATATTGTTCCGGAACAATGNCGGAATAATAAAAAGCCCGCTTGAGTTCTATCCAAGACCTGGCCGATGGCTACTTCTAATTCAAGTGCCACTTATCTTAACACAACTCGAGCTAATCGGCTTATCCTTAATAGCAGGTTGGTTACACCTACAACCGAAATGGAAAACGAGCGTTTCTTGGTTCAAAAATGCTGAATCTCGTCCGAATCATCATTTGTCAGGACTCATTGGTATAAGTTCCTTGGCTTGGACAGGGCATTTAGTTCATGTTATTATTCCTGCAACCATAGTCCCATTTTATGAAACAACCAATTTGGTGTGATAGGATTGTTTCCTATTTTTCTTTTCAATTATGCCATAACTTATTACTTTATAATTCTATTTTACCATTTACTTTTTTTATTTTAATCCAAATCTCCTAACTTATAACCTACGTCTTCGTTACGTTTTTTCTTCTACCGCTTCCAACTCTAACGCCAGTCGTCAGGTATAGTTTTTGCCTTCTTTTTATTTTGTTCTTTCTTTTATTTTGATTTTGAACTCCAATTCTAATTACTTTATCTCCAATTAGTTGTATAATATTGATTTTTAATTTTAATTCTAATTACTTTATGTGTAATTCTTGATAATATTTAAAATAATTAAGGGTATTTTAGTAAACTTATCAGTTACAGTACAGTACGATACAGTCAAATCAAACATTAAAATGTTACTTATCAACAGCAAACAATACAATCTATCCAAACGTTGTATTAATAAAACGATATTGTCACGACCCAATTTCCTATAGGTCGTGATGGCACACAACACTACAGCTAGGCAAGCCAACTAGTGATTTAAATATATATTAAATTCTTTACAAATTAATTGAGTAATTAAAATCTTATTACTTGCAAGAATTAAGACAATATGAAAAGATCTGGTAAATTACAAATAACTAAGAAAAATAATTAAATCCAAATATTCTACTAGTGTGTGCCAAGACCTGGTGTCATAAGTGTATGAGCATCTAGTAGATTATACAAAAAAATTCTAAATATTATCTGAAATAAAAATAGACAAAATAAAATTTCAAGAAGAGGCACTAGTTGATGCAGAACGGCTCAGAAAAGCAGCTCACCACTAAGCCTCTAGATAATGTAGATGCGCTCCGGTAGGTCCAACTATGGCACTTGTCTCAGGTCCTGCACAAAAAGTGCAGCAAGTATAGCATGAGTACGTAAACAACGTATACCGAGTAAGTATCAAGCCTAATCTCGAAGAGATAGTGACAAGAGGTCGACTTTGACACTCACTAAGGGTCAATAATAATAAATAAAATAAAAGTAGAAATATTTAAATCAACATGATTTATAGAATATACAATAAATAGTAAAGTATCATGTAATAATTATTATTATTATTATTAGGCACGATGTCTGTCGAGGTCGTACGGCCCGATCTAGAGTGTCATGTACACTGCTGAGGGACGTGCGGCGCGATCCATAGATGCATCTATACTGCCGAGATGTTCGGCCCTCTCCACAAGAAAGGAGGACATTTTCTTATGTACCTCCGGAATAAGAGTATATATATTACAAGATTAATACGAGAGGATGTACAACTTTTGTTGACAATTAATTAATTTATACAAAGATTCAAGTATATGAAATTTCAATCTTTTACTATTTTCTCTAACAATTCACAATATAGTTCCAATACTTTAATTAAGTAAAGGATACAATTACCACACGTGATTTTTGATTTGATTCCTAAACTACCCGGACTTGCGTATAAATAGTAGCTACGCTGTGGTTAAAATCTCAGTTTTATAAAAATCTAGGTTTTTCTTCTAAACCCTTGATTTCTAATATTTACCGGATATAATCTATCCATAATCCATGTATTTAACTCAAAATGTGTAGAACTAACTTACCTTCAAGTTCCTAGTTGAAATCCCCTCTCAAAAACTCTGAAATCGCCCAAATATGTAAAGAATGGGGTTAAAAAAGATGAAATCCCTTTTTTAAGACATTATGTCTGGTACAGTGAACCCCTTCTTCGCGAACACGGACAGTGCATCGCGTTCGATAAAGCAAAATTCCACAGCCTTAAAATTACCCTTCGCAAACACGACAGGGGTCTCGCGAACATGAAGGTTTACTGGCCTGCCCTTCGCGAATGCGTGATCTCTCTCGCGAACGCGTATGGAAAAATCCACGCCGGTCTCATTCCTCTTTCGCGAACATGAGTCTACCATCGCGCACGTGTAGGCCAAAACTCCCGGGCTTCATGAATGCATCACCCTCCATGCGAACGCGAAGGGCAATATCCCAGCTCCCATTTTCCTTCTTCACGAACGTGATGGTCCTTCCACGTTCGCGAAGAAGGAAACCAAAACTGGAATTTCTGGTTTTTTCAACTTAGCTCCGGGTGGTTCAAAACTCACCCGAGCCCCACGGGACCCTGTCCAAATGCACCAACAAGTCTGAAAATATAACACGGACTTGCTCGAACTTTTGAAACACGCAAATCAATGACGAAACTAAGAATCGCACCCCAAAACCGAATTGGATCAAAATATGACTTCAAGTTTCTAACTTCCTCCAAACGCGCCGAATCATACTTATACTACCCGAAATGATACCAAATTTTGCATGAAAGTCTTAAATCACCATACGGAACTATTCCCAAACTCAGAATTTCAAACGGACCTCGATTACTCAAAAATCTATTCAAAAACAAATTTAAAGAACCTTAAAACCTTTAAATAGTTGATTTTTATTATTAAGCGTTGAAATGCCCCCGGGTTTTCCAAAACTCGATGCGAACATTCACCCAAGTCCAAAATCATCATACGAACCTATTGGAACCGTCAAATCCCAATTTCGGGGTCGTTTTCTAAAAATGTTGGCCGAAGTCAAACTTAGCATTTTAAGGCCAACTTAAGGAACCAAGTGTTCCAATTTCAACCTGAACACTTCCAAATCCCGAACCGACCATCCCCGTAAGTCGTAAATTAATAAAAGCACATATAGAAAGTTTAGGAGAACGGGGTTCTAAAAGCTAAAATGATCGGTTGGGTCATTACATTCTCCACCTCTTAAACAAACGTTCCTCCTCGAACGGGTTTAGAATTGTACCTGGAGTGCTGAATAAGTGTGGATATTTGCTCCGCATGTCTTTCTCGGCCACCTAAGTCCCTTCCCCGATTGGTTGGCACCCTCCACTGGACTTTTACCCCAGTAATCTTCTTGGACCTCAACTGGCGAACATGTTTATCAACAATGGCAACTGGTTCTTCTTCATAACCCAAGCTTTTATCTAGATGCACTATACTGAGGTCTAATACATCTGACGGGTTGGCATGATACTTCCAGAGCATAGATACATGGAAAACCTGATGAACACCTGATAGACTGGGAGGAAAATCAAGCTCGTAAGCAACCTCCCCAACTCGTCTCAACACCTCAAATATGCCTATAAACCTTGGGCTCAACTTGCCCTTTTTCCCAAATCTCATGATTCCCTTCATCGGCAAAACTTTCAAGAGAACTTCTTCACCCACCATAAACGATAAATCACGTGCTTTCTGATCTGCGTAACTCTTCTGCCTGGACTGTACTGTACGAAGTTGTTCCTGAATCAACTTTAACTTTTTCCAAGGCATCCTTCACCAAATCAGTACCATATAACTTAGCCTCACCGGGCTCAAACCATCCGATGGACGAACGACATCGCTGACCATATAAAGCCTCAAACGGAGCCATATCGATGCTAGATTGGTACCTGTTGTTATAAGAAAACTCGGACAGAGGCAAGAAACGATCTCACTTACCTCCACAGTCAATCACACATGCCTTAAGCATATCCTCCAAAATCTGAAATGTCCTCTCTAACTGCCTGTCGGTCTGCGAATGAAAGGTTGTGCTGAGCTCTACACGGGTCCCCAATTCACTCTGTACTGCTCTCTATAAATGTGAAGTAAACTGAGGGCCTCTATCTGATATGATGGAAATTGGCACACCGTGCAACCGAACTATCTCCTAAATATAAATTTGGGCCAACCTCTCTAAAGTATACGTAGTCACAACCGGAATGAAGTGTGTTGACTTGGTCAACCTATCCACAATGACCCAACATGCATCAAACTTCTGCAAGGTCCGCGGCAATCCAACTACAAAGTCCATAGTAATGTGTTCCCATTTTCACTCCGGTATAGTCATCTACTGAAGTAGGCCACCTGGCCTCTGGTGCTCATATTTAACTTGCTGAAAATTTAGACAACTAGCTACATGCTCAACTATGTCCTTTTTCATTCGCCGCCACCAATAATCTTGCCTCATGTCACTATATATCTTCGTAGCACCTGGATGAATAAAATACCGGGAACTGTGTGCCTCTTCTAGGATCGTTTTCCTCAGTCCATCCACATTAGGAACACATAGACTATCCTGGAGTAGTAGAACGCCATCTCTGCCTATAGTAACCTCCTTGGCCCCACCTCGTAGTACCATTTCTCGAAGAATCTATAAGTGTGGGTCATCAAAATGGCAAGCCTTGATCTGCTTAAATAGTGAAGACTGAGCTACAACACATGCAAGAACTCGACTGGGCTCTAAAATATCCAATCTCACAAATCGGTTAGCCAAGAATTGAATATCCAAAGCTAATGGCCTCTCCTCTGCTGCATTAAAAAGCCAAACTACCCATACTCTCTACCTTTCTACTTAAGGCATCCGCGACTACATTTGCTTTACCCGGATGATACAGGATAGTGACATCATAATCTTTCAATAACTCCATCCATCTATGTTGCCTCAAATTTAGGTCCCTCTGCTTTAACAAATGCTGCAAGCTACGATGGTTAGTGTAAACCTCACAAGACACCCCATAAAGATAATGCCTCCAAATCTTAAGAGCATGAACAATTGCATCTAACTGCAAATCATGCACTGGATAATTCTTCTTGTGGGGCTTCAGCTGACCTGAAGCATATGCAATAACTCATCCCTCCTGCATTAATACACAAGGTCTGAAACACACACATTTGGAGAACTTAGCATATTGCTTTTGTTCCCGCAAGTTTTGAAGCACCACCTCATATGTTGCTCGTGCTATTCCTTATTGCGCGAGTAGATCAAACTATCACCAATGAAAACAATGATAAATGAATCAATATATGGCTAGAATATCGTGTTCATCAGATCCATAAACGTTGTTGGGGCGTTAGTTAACCCCAAAGACATCACCAGAAACTCATAATGACCATATCTAGTCCAGAAAGCAGTCTTCGGAACATCCGAATCCCGAATCTTCAACTGATAGTACCTCGACCTCAAGTCGATCTTAAAGAATACTCTAGCACCCTACAACTGGCCAAATAGATCATCAATACGTGGCAACGGGTACTTGTTCTTAATAGTTACTTTGTTCAATTGACGATAATCAATACACATTCGCATTGTTTCATCCTTCTTCTTCACAAATAATACCGTTGCACCCCAAGGCGATACACTCGGTCTGACGAACCCTTTGGCTAGTAACTCCTCAAGCTGTTCTTTCAACTCCTTCAATTATTTCGGAGCCATGCGATATGGTGGGATTGATATAGGCTAGGTATTTGGAGCCAAGTCAATACAAAAATCAATATCACAATCTGGTGGCATAACTGGAAGATCTAAAGGAAATACATCGGAGAACTCCCAAACTACATGCACTGAATCAATAGTCGGAGTCTCTGCAGTAGTATCCTGAACATAGGCTAGATAAGCCAAACAACCCTTCTCAACCATGTGTTGAGCCTTCATAAAATAAATAACCCGATTAGATGGACTAATAGACAAACCCTTCCATTCCAGCCTAGGCAATGCTGGAATAGCCAAGGTAACAGTCTTGGCATGGAAATCTAGGATGGCATGATATGGTGATAACCAGTCCATGCCCAGGATGATTTCAAAGTCGGTCATCTCAAGCAATAGAAGATATGTTCTAGTTTCATAACCACAGAATGTAATAATGCAGGACCGGTAGATCCAATCCACAACAACAAAATCGCCCATATGAGTGGACACATAAACAGGAGTACCCAAGGACTCACGAGAAACACCTAGGAAATGAGAAAATAAAGATGACACATATGAATACATAGATCCTAGATCAAATAATATGGAGGTATCTTTGCCGCAAACAGAAATAATACATGTTATCACGGCATCTGAGGCCTCTGCATATGGTCTGGCCAGAAAAGCATAGAACCGAGCTGGAGTGCCAACTAGCTGACCTCCACCTCTAGGACGGCCCCTACCCATCTGTCCTCCACCTCTTGGTGGTCGGACGGCTGGTGGAGCAACTGGTGCGGTAATCATAGGTTGCTGAACCTGCTTCACTGATCTACCCCGAAGCCTGGGGCAGAATCTCCTCATGTGACTGGGATCCCCGCACTCGTAACAACTCTTCGGTGTGATGGGCTGATGACAAACCTACGCACTCTCTCCGCCTCAATAGGGAGTATCATAAGTGCATGGCGAGATAACTCAGAGAACCTTGCCTCATAATCGGTCACTAACATCTGACCCTACTGGAATTGCTCAAACTGAAACTGCAACTCTTCCTTCTGGGAGGGTGGAATATACCTATCTAGGAAAATACGGGTGAACCTATCCCAAGTCATGGGAGGAGAATTTGTTGGTCTGCCAAGAAGATAATACTTCCACCATCTACGGGCTCTGCCCTCCAGCTGAAAAGTAGCAAAGTCTACCCCATGAGACTCCAATATTCTCATGTTGTGCAGTCTTTCCCTGTACCGATCAATGAAATCTCGGGGATCCTCATGTCGTTCACCCCCAAATACAGCAGGATGTAGTCTAGTCCATCTGTCCAATAGCTTCTGCGGCTCGATGGTTGCAACTGGTCTGGGCTCAGGTTTAGCTATTGCCACTGGCTGGGCTCCACCCACGGGTAGTGCACCCTGGGTCTGATATACAGTAGTTGCCTGCCCATGAGCCTGTGCGGTAGGGGTTTGTGCTCCCTCGCCCGCCTGAGATGTGGCTAGGTCTACCAGAAATAAACCGACCTGAGTCATAGTATCCATGAACTGCAGCACACGGCCCATGACCTCCTGGAATCTCGGTGCAGACGTGAAATCCATCGGAGAAGGCTCTACCACGGGCACCTCACCCTTTTCCTCAATAATGGGATCCTCTGTTGGACCCACTGGTGGCATAACTAGAACAATCCTGGGACGTCCTCAGCCTCTGCCTCTAGCAATTAGGGAGTAGCTCTTCCCTGGTCTGGAACCTCATTTGAGTGCATTCTCACCATCTGTGGGAGAATAAGAGAAAGATATTTAGTACTACATCAATTGCACGAAGGAATATGAAGAAATGTAGTTTCCTAACGCTCGATAGCCTCTCAATGATAAGTACAGACGTCTCTGTACCGATCCGCAATACTCCATTAGGCCTGCTCATAACTTGTGAGACCTACGTGAACCTAGTACTCTGATACCATGTTGTCACAACCCAATTTCTTATAGGTCGTGATGGAACCCAACACTACAACTAGGCAAGACAACTAGTGATTTAAACACATATTAAATTCTTTAAAATTAACTGAGTAATTAAACTCTTCTTACTTGCAAGAATTAAGACAATATGAAAATATATGGTAAATTAAAAATAACCAAGAAATATAATTAAATCCAAAAATTCTACTAGTGTGTGCCAAGACCTGGTGTCACAAGTGTATGAGCATCTAGTAGATTATAAAAAAATACAATTCAAATATTGTCTGAAATAAAAATATACAAAATAAAATTTCAAGAAGAGGCACTAGTTGCTACAGAATGGCTCAGAAAGGCAGCTCGCCACTAAGCCTCTAGATAACGTAGATGCGCTCTAGTAGGTCCAACTATGGCACCCGTCTCAGGTCCTACACAAAAAGTGCAGCAAGTGTAGCATGAGTACGTAAACAACGTGTATCGAGTAAGTATCAAGCCTAATCTCGAAGAGGTAGTGACGAGAGGTCGACTTTGACACTCACTAAGGGTCAATAATAATAAATAAAATAAAAAGTAGAAATATTTAAATCAACATGATTTATAGAATTTACAATGATTTTCTTTAACCAGCATAAATAATTAAATTCCCTCAAATGCAATAATTTTCAATTTATTAATTAACTTCACAAGATGCAATAAATAGCAAATTATCGTGTAATTAGTATTATTATTATTAGGCACGATGTCTGTCGAGGTCGTACGGCCCGATCCAGAGTGTCGTGTACACTGCTGAGGGACGTGCGGCGCGATCCATAGATGCATCTATACTGCCGAGGCTTTCGGCCCGCTCCACAAGAAAGGATGACATTTTCTTATGTACCTTCGGAATGAGAGTATATATATTACAAGATTAATACGAGAGGATGTACAATGTTTGTTAACAATTAATTAATTTATACAAAGATTCAAGTATATGAGATTTCAATCTTTTACTATTTTCTCTAGCAATTCACAATATAGTTCCAATACTTTAGTTAAGTAAATGATACAATTAACACATGTAATTCATGATTAGAGTCCTAAACTACCCGTACTATAGCATAAATAGTAGCTATGTACGGACTCTAATCACCTCGTGCGTACGTAGCCATCACAATTAGAAACAATTATTAATTTAAATCACCTATGGGGTAAATTCCTCCTTACAAGGTTAGACAAGAGACTTACCATGTCTCAAAGCCCACTTCCCGATCAAAACGTCGCGTAAAAACCTCAAATCGATGCCGAAAAATCTGAAACTATCCAAACGTTATATAAAATAATTAATACATGCTCAATAATTCGAAATTAAACTATTAAATAAATTACCCTATCCAAAATGGTAAGATTTTTAAAATTCACCCCATGGCCACGTGCCCGGATTTCGGCAATTTTTGGAGGAAAACGTTACCCATAATCTCAAGAACTCAAATATACAATTTTCATCCAATTCCATAACCATTTTCGTGGTTAAAATCTCATTTCTATAAAAATCTAGGTTTTTCATCTAAACCTTTGATTTCTAAGATTTACCAGTTATAATCTACCCATAATCTATGTATTTAACTCAAAGTGTGTAGAAGTAACTTACCTTCAAGTTGCTAGTTGAAATCCCCTCTCAAAAGCACTGAAATAGCCCAAAATTGAAGAAATTGGGTTTAAAATGGTGAAATCTCGTTTTTAAGACATTCTGTCTCATACAGTGAACCCCTTCTTCGCGAGCGCGGTCAGTGCATCACGTTCGTGAAGGCACAATTCCACAGCCTTAAATTTACCCTTCGCGAACGCGACAGGGGTCTCGCGAACGCGAAGGCTTACTGGTCTGCCCTTCGCGAACGCGTGATCTCCCTCGCGAACGCGTAGACAATAATCCACGCTTGTCCCATTCCTCTTTCGTGAATGCGAGTCTACCATCGCGAACGCATAGGCCAAAACTCTCGGGCTTCATGAACGCGTCACCCTCCATGAGAACGCGAAGGGCAATAGCCCAGCTCCCATTTTGCTTCTTCGCGAACGCGAGGGTCCTTCCGCATTCGCGAAGAAGGAAACCAAAACTGGAATTTCTGGTTTTTCCAACTTAGCTCCGGGTAGTTCAAAACTCACCCGAACCCCCCGAGCCCCCCGGGACTCTATCCAAATGAACCAACAAGTCTGGAAATATAACACGGACTTGCTCGAACTTTTGAAACACGCAAATCAACGACAAAACTAAGAATCGCACCCCAAAACCGAATTGGATACAAATATGAACTTCAAGTTTCTAACTTCCTCCGAACGCGCTGAATCATACTTATACTACCCGGAATGACACCAAACTTTGCGTGCAAGTATTAAATCATCATACGGAACTATTCCCAAACTAAGAATTTCAAACGGACCTCGATTACTCCAAAACCTACTCCATACCAAATTTAAAGAATCTGAAAATCATTAAATAGTTGATTTTTACTATTAAGCGTTGAAACGCCTCCGGGTTGTCCAAAACCTGATTCGAACATACACCCAAGTCCAAAATTATCATACGAACCTATTGGAACCGTCAAATTCCGATTCCGGGGTCATTTTCTAAAAATATTGACCGAAGTCAAACTTAGCATTTTAAGGCCAAGTTAAGGAACCAAGTGTTCCAATTTCAACCCGAACACTTCCAAATCCCGAACCGACCATCCCCATAAGTCGTAAATTAATAAAAGCACATATAAGGAGTTTTATTTAGGAGAACGGGATTCTAAAAGTCAAAATGACTGGTTGGGTCATTACAGAAACAATATAATATCATACAATATAATACGATACATTATAAAATAAGGGGTAACAATAATCCAAACAGAATGTAAAGCAGTTGATATGGAATGAAAGAAGTGTAATTATTAAATCAAGCACGTGTGGCCTTGTTGTTGGCTAATTGTAATGATCCAACCGGTCGTTTTGACTGTTAGAACCCCGTTCCCCAAAATAAGACTCCCCATATGTGCTTTTACTAATTTATGACTCGCAAAGATGATTGGTTTGGGACTTGGAAGTGTTCGGGTAGAAATTGGAGCACTTGGTTCCTTAGTTGGTTTTAAAAATGGCGAGTTTGACTTCGGTCATAATTTTTAGAAAACGACCTCAGAATCGAGATTTAAAGGTTTTAACAGGTTTGTATGATGATTTTAGACTTGGGCGTATGTCCGGAACAAGTTTTGGATGACCCGGGAGCATTTCGACGCCTATTATGGAAGTTGGCATTTTGGAAGGATTTCATAAATTTGAGTTAAAGTGAATTTCAATGTTATCGATGTCCGTTTGGGATTCCAAGTTTGGGAATAGCTCCGTATGGTGATTCTGGTATTGGGAGCATGTACGGATGTAAATTTGGAGGTTCATAGGTCACTTCGGCATTAATTAGCGAAAGTTGGAAATTTTGATGATTTTGAGAAGTTTGACCGGGAGTGAACTTCTTGATATCGGGATCAGATTCTGATTTCGGAAGTTGGAGTAGATCCATAATGTCGAACGCGACTTGTATGAAATATTTGAGGTCAATGGGACGTGATTTGATAGGTTTCGGTATCGAATATAAAAGTTTGAAGTTTTAAAGTTCATTAAGCTTGAATTAGACTGTGATTCATGATTTTAGCGGTGTTGGATGTGATTGGAAGGCTCGACTAAGTTCGTAATGTATTTTGGGACATGTTGGTATATTTGGTTAAGGTCCCGGGGCCCTAGGGTGGGTCCTGGATGGTTAACGGATCAAGTTGTGGACTTAAGGAATGACTGAAGTGCTGCAGTTCTGGTGTAATCGCACCTGCGCAAGTTCGACCGCAGGTGCGTGACCGCAGGAGTGAGGAAATGGTCGCAGGTGCGGTTTGGGAGAAGCTAGGCAGAGACCGCAGATGCGAAGGGAAGTCCGCACCTGCGAGGTTGCAGATGCGGAGAAGGGTCGTAGGTGCGAGAAAAAGGAGAGGAAGTCTGGGGGCACAGGTGCGGAAGTAGCGCATTGGAGACCGCAGATGCGGAAATGGACTTGAAGTCCTGGATCGCAGAAGCGATGGGAAATCCGCAGAAGCGGGAGTGCAAATGCGGCCAAAGGATCCGCAGAAGCGAGAACTGGGCAGAACATAAGGGGATCGAACTTTGTCGCTTCTTCATTTTCATTTCGGATTTTAGAGCTCGGTTTGGGAGACTTTGGAGAGGAATTTTTTCATACAACTTGAGGTAAGTGTTCTTGACTTCTTATTAATTTTATTTCTTGAATTAATCTTCATTTTTGGTGTATGATTATTGAATCTTCAAGAGAAATCGAAGGAAATTTCTATAAATTCATAAAAATAAATTTTCGAGTTTTGAATGTCGATTCGGAGTTGGATTTGAGTGAAATTAGTATGGTTGAACTCGTAAGTGGATGGGTTGTCGGATTTTGTGAGTTTCGTCGGGTTCTGAGATGTAGGTCCTGCTGAAAAAAAATTCGAATGGAATGGGAGATTAGTTAAAATTGATTAATTATGGTACACATTTTGATTGGTTTGCACCTTGTTTGCATAGTTTTGGATCGACAAGCATCGATTTGAGGTATTAAAGTGGTGTTGGAGCTAGCTATGGAGCTTCAGAATGAGGTAAGTTTTTTGTCTAACCTTGTAAGAGGGAATTTACCCCATAAGTGATTTAAACTAATGATTGTTGCTAATTGTGAGGGCTACGTACGCACGAGGTGACGAGAGTCTATGCGTAGCTACTATTTATGCTAAGTCCGGGTAGGTTAGGACTCAAATCATGAATTAAGTATGATAATTATATCCATATTTAATCAAAGCATTTGGGATTATATTGTATATTGTTAGAGAAAAATTTAAAGGTTCTAAAAGTTTACATACTTGAATTTTTGTGGAAAAGTATTTAACTGTTAATTAAAATTTGTTCATCCTCTCGAATTAATCTTATAATAAATATACTCTCATTCCGGAGGTACATAAGAAAATGTTCTCCTTTCTTGTGGAGCAGGCCGAATGCCTCAGCAGTATAGATGCATCTATGAATCGCGTCGCACGTCCCTCGGCAGTGTACACGACACTCTGGACCGGGTCGTACGACCTCGGCAGAAATCGTGCCTAATAATAATAATAATTACACGATACTTTGATATTTTATTGCAGCTTGTGAAGTTAATAAATAAATTGGAAATTGTCGCATTTGAAGGAATTTAATTATTTCTGCTGGTTAAAAAAATTATTGTTAATTCTATAATTCATATCGATTTAAATATTGCTATTTTTATTTTATTTATTATTATTGACCCTTAGCGAGTGTCAAAGTCGACCTCTCGTCACTACCTCTTTGAGGTTAGGCTTGATACTTACTGGGTACACGTTGTTTACGTACTCATGCTACACTTGCTGCACATTTTTATTGTGCATGTATATATATATATATGTCTAGCGGCCTTATGTGTGCAGAGGTGTGGTTAGAATGCGGGGACTTAGGTGAATTGCATTCTATATTACGATCTGTAGCCAACAAAGTCTCCTTCAGAGTTATTTTTATCTTTCCAGTCTAATTTATATTCTAGACAGATGATGTATTTTATTTTAACTCCCTAGTAAATGCTCATGCACTTGTGACACCGGATTTTGGGAGTGGTTATGAATTGTTTAGAAATTTAGTTGCTAAAACTATTTATCACTTACTCTATGAGTTCTATCTTTACTATTTAATTGAAGAAATTTTGATTTCAAAAATACTAAAATGGGTAATTAAGTTAATTAATTATGGTTGGCTTGTCGGACAGCGGTGTTAGACGCCTTCACGACTTTTAAAGGATTTTGGGTCAGGACACTAATCCTCCTACCAAGTTTGTTCAAACAACATTCCTGTTATGATGTCCATTTAGAACTCCTCAAAGAAGCTTGCAATCAAACAAGTAGCTTAACCAATTTATGAACCTTCGTAGCTACTGTGCTAGAATATTCCCTTATTTCAAGGAGATATGAATATCATTCAAATTTAAGTCTTGTCCCCTAGTTAAATGGATAACTTAACCAATTACATTGGCCATTTTGTAGTGGAAACGCGCAATCGTTTTTTCCTTATTTGCTCATTAAAATAATTTGATAAAGAGGATTCAACTAAACTCCTTGCTTATACCGAGCTTGCAAGATGTCTCGACTATTATCCATTTTAGTGGATGTAATAACAAAACGGATATGATTCTTCTTTTATTTAAAGTATATTGATTTTTTTGGAAAAAGATTATCCAGTCTTAAGGGAGTTATAGGCTTTTATCTATGTTGGGAAAATGACATGGTATGACAACGCATAAACAGAATTGATAATTTTTTTCCCTTATATTAGGTTTAGCAAAGATTGCCCTAAACAAATTGGCATTATATAGCCAAATCTTATAGGTTAAAGCACGATGCATTTGGAATAAGGTGGCAAGTGGGTCGGGCCCCAAATGGGCCAAACGGGTCGATCTTGCGATCCAAACAGGCTAATTGGGCCCAACTGCTAAGTAGTAATTGTTTTTTAAATTAAATAGAACTTAGAGACAAAAAGATGTTAAAAAAATATTTAAGGCAATGCCTTTTAATTTTATTATAGAATTGTGACCTAATTTTTTAATTTAAATTTAAAGACAAAATATTATAAAAAAATATTAAATGCAATGCCTTTTAATTTTATTATAGCAATAAAATATAGCAATATCTTTCTTAGTCATCATCTCCCTTGGAATGAGCACAACAAGGTGTTAATACCACCATTGAGAAAAAAAGGGAACTAATCAAGAAGTGCCAAAATACAAGTTACATACTAATATTTGTTCAGTGTCGCTAAAATATAGTAAACTATTATCGGTATCAAGAATAGCATGTGTATGACGACTTTGGCGTTTGGTTCGGGGAGTCGGAGGCAGGGGAGGAGGAACAACAGTACCACTAGATTTGTCAGTCTTGGATTTTCCCTTATTCTTACTTTTACCAAAAATATTTCTTAAGAAAGATATCTTAATTAATAAAGTAATAACAAATAAATAAAACAAACAAAACTACAATATTAAGACTTAAGAGTTGGAACGAGTTTACCGAATTGACGAACAACTTATTGAAAATTAATTATCGTTGAATACTTGAAGACTTCAATTTACCAACTTCATAATTTTTTCACAAATTATAACAACCTCAATATTTTTTGACTATTCTCTAGAATAAAGTAAGCAATAGTAGCAACCTCACTTTTTTCACTATTTTGTTTATAAAGTAAACAATTGTAACAAGTATAGAAGAAAATTAGAAAGAGATTTTGATAGATTGATATTGATTTTGTAAGAAAAATGAGAGAATGAGTGGGTGTTTATAGTAAAAACAATAAGGATAAGTGTAATAATAAAAAGTTTGGGGTTAAAAATTAATTGGTTGGGGGAAGGGTTTAAATGACTATTTTTTAAATAGTCAACGGCTATTTTTTAAACACCCAACGACTACTTTTTTCAAAAGCCAAACAGCTCTTTTTTTAAATATATCCGTTGGGCCCGCCAACTGTCCGGTCCCAATCTCTTGGCCGGCCAAACAGGCCCGGTCCTAACGGTTCCTAGCTAAAAACTAGCCCACAAGATCGGCGCGAGCCTATCTCTTGCGGGCCAAACGATCCCAGGTCTTTTAGCCCACGGTTCCGAGCTAATCCCGATCCAGGCTCGGTCCAGTTGTCAGCCTTAATTTGGAAGCCCAATCGCGGGGCCAGCAGTATTAAGACCTGCATATTATTGGGCAATGTTATTCAGTTATATGGCCCATGTCCTCTTAGGACATATCATCGTCAAGACAAATGTAGCTATCAGTACTATATAACCGGTTTACAAACGTTTCTAACTTTGATACCACAACTATAAGATATTGACACTGATATTTTCAACCTGCCGAAATAAAACATCAATCACGTGGAGACGGAGAGATGTAAAAATTCATTATCGAGAAAACTACGCGGGTGAGCAATTTTAAAAAGTTATTTAAGAAAATGATATCATTTTTTATTTATTTCATATATAGCAGATTTGTTTTTACAATATTAGCACATTAAAAAAGTTATACATACAACTGATTGCACAAATCAAGGGACATGATGTTTATACTTATTTATGTTTTACCCACTCTCTCCTCTTAGCAGTTTTAAAAATAAACTAATCCACAAAGTAAGGGGTCACACAACTCTTCTTTTATTTACTTAAGGGATAAAAAAGGAGATATGCTTATTAACTTTTTTCTCTCTTCTTTAAAAAAATAATACGTATATAGAGAAATTTTCACATAGTTCCTTAATTATCCCATAATTGAATCCTCAAAATGTTGGATAATATATAAATAAAGTACGTACTAACTAAGCCCAATTAGATAAATAGAATATACCATGTATTTTGAAGACAAAGTACATACAATTTTTATACCTAGTTAGTACAACTAAATAAATATAATATACCATGTATTTTGAAGACAAAGTACATACAATTTTTATACCTAGTTAGTACAACTAAATAAATATAATATACCATGTATTTAATTTTGTTTAGGTGTGTGTGTGTGTATATATATATATATATATATATACACTCTAAAATTTATTATGTGGTGCAACTTAAACGTGATTTATGGGGAGAGGAGGAGGGGATGATGTGTTAGCAATGAATGTGATTTAGGTGATGGCAAGAAATTTGAGGAAGTGTGAAGTTGTCACGACCCGAAATTTTCCACCGACGGAATCGTGATGGCGCTTAACATTTCACTTGCTAGGCAAGCCAACGTTAGAGAATCATTTGCCAATTTCTCATTTCCATTCAATAATTAACATTAATTAACTATAATAAAATATAACAAGTGCGGAATTTCATAAATCTGTGTTAACTACTACCACCTGGATCTGGAGTCACAATTCGCGAGCATTCTAGAACTTTTCTACAACTAATAGTCTGAAACAAATACAATTGTCTGAATAAAAGAAACGGTAGAACAGAAATGATAGACGGGGACTTCAAGGTCTGTGGACGCCGATATATCTACCTTGAGTCTCCGGACAGCGGACCAATAGCAAAATCTCGATCAACCAGAGCCGGTATCAAAATTTGCACAGAAAGTGCGTAGTGCAGCATCAGTACAACCGACCCCATATACTGGTAAGTGTCGAGCCTAACCTCGGCAAAATAGTGACGAGGCTAAGGCAAGGCACCTACAATCAACCTGTACAATTTAACAGTGTATACGCAAATAACAGGAATGAAGAACTAAACAGAAAATGTCGGAAGGGGAACATAATGAGGGGAATACAAGATAAAGTACTACAACAAAATGATCACCGGAGCAGTCCATAT
>AWOL01S0094007.1:46103-56116 GCA_000715115.1 Nicotiana otophora | reverse complement strand
GCGAGGTTGAGAGTAAAAGCACGAAGGGTGATGCCGTACCGTTCTATTTATTTATTTGGTGAGGTTGAGAGTAAAAACACGAAGGGTGATGCCGTGCAGTTTTCCTTTGTTGTTTTATTTGCTCAATTTGTTTAAGGATTTTTGGTTTAATTCTATCTTTTCATTATTCTCACTCTTTATATTGTATTCCCCCACTGTATGTCCCCTTCCCATTATTTCTATGTTATTTCTTTATTTACTGTTGTTGCCACTAGCATGATTATATTGTTCAGGTTATATGTGGGTGTCTTGTCTTAGCCTCGTCACTACTTCGCCGAGGTTAGGCTCGACACTTACCAGTAGATGGGGTCGGTTGTACTGATGCTGCACTTTGTACTTTTTGTGCATATTTTGGTACTGGCTCAGGTTTATCGAGATGTTTCTTTTGGTCCACTGTCCAGAGACTCAAGTTAGATCTGTCGGCGTTCACAGACCTTGAAGTCCACGTCTATCTTTTATGTCCTATTGTTTTCTTTCATTCAAACAGTTATATTTCTTTCAGACTATTACTTGTAGTAAATTCTAGAATGTTCGTGAATTGTGACTCCAGATCCGGGTGGTAGTAATTAATACAGTTTTATAATATACCGCACTTATTATATTTTATCTTAGTTAATTATTGTTATTTACTGAATATAAATAAGGAATTAGTTTAAAGATTCTCTAACGTTGGCTTGCCTAGCAAGTGAAATGTTAGGCGCCATCATGGTCCGTCAGTGGGAAATTCCGGGTCGTGACATGCCTGTACCAACTTCAGCACCAAAGAATCTGCGCCAGAGTGATTGCCGCATATCCCTTCGTGGAATTCTCTCATGACATAATTAGCTTCTGATGCTCCTAAGCATCGATCCATCGGTCCTTGGAATGATTTTCTATACAATTGGCCTCTCTTGAAGTTATAACGTGCAGCTTTGGCACGTAACGCCCGTGATGCTTTGAGGTCTTCGGGAAACTTCTCATGCTCGAGATAGTCGACTATTTCATTTCTCCGGTCCCAAACCAGGCTAGTCGAATTTACCTCATAGTAACCATCCGTATCCAGGATTGAGTTCATCAGTTGTACTACCATCCCGCACTCCGATCCATTTATTTCCGTCAATGATCCTAAGTTTGATAATGCATCCGCTTTTGCGTTATCCTCCTTTGGGATACGAGTAATTGACCACTCCCAGAATCATGCCAAAAGAGCCTGGACCTTTACCACATATTGTTGCATACATTCTTCTTTGGTATCAAAGAGCCTGTAGACCTGATTCACCACCAGCTGCGAGTTACATTTGATTTCGACAAGCTCGAAGTCAAGTCCCCGGGCCAATTCGAGCCCTGCAATCAAAGCTTCATACTCTGCTTCATTTTTAGTTAAATGGATCGTTCTAATGGCTTGCCTTAAGGTTTCCCCCGAATGCATGATTAAGACTATTCCGAGTCCGGACCCTTTTACGTTGGAATCTCCATTTGTAAATAAGGTCTAAACCCCCGATGTTGATTCCGACACCATTACTGCCTCCTTTGTTGCCAGAGACAGTAGTGCCGGACTGAAATCGGCCACGAAGTCAGCCAAGATTTATGACTTAATTGCAGTACTTGGTTTATATTCTATGTCGAACTCACTCATTTCGACGGCCCATTTGGCCAATCTGCCCGAAAGCTCGGATTATGGAGGATGTTCAGCAAAGGGAAAGTAGTCACCACAACTATCAGGTGGCATTGGAAGTAGGACCTCAGCTTTCGAGTGGCGACTATGAGACCTAAGGCCAGTTTTTCAAAATGTGGGTAGCGAGTTTCTGGTCCCATTAGAATATTGCTAATGTAATAAATGGGAAATTATGTACCTTCGTCCTCCCGGACTAAAACTGCACTTACCAAAACTTCTGAAACCGCGAGGTAGACTAGCAATGTTTCACCTTCTTTTGTTTTTTAGAGAAATAGAGGGCTTGATAAGTACTTCTTCAGGTCCCTCAGAGCATGCTGGCACTCAGGTGTCCATTCAAAATTATTTTTCTTTTTGAGCAGTGTGAAGAAGCGATGACATTTTTTCGACGACCGAGAAATGAACCTGCTCAAAGCTACTAATCTTCCTGTGAGTCTTTGAACTTCCTTTACGTTCAACAATTGATTCGGGATATCCTCTACAACCTTTATTTTGTCGGGGTTTACCTCAATTTCCCTTTGTGAGACCAGAAATCACTAAAACTTATGCACTTCTCGGGATTAAGTTTCATGTTATGCTTGCTCAGGATGTCAAATGTTTCTTGCAAATGCTTAAGGTGGTCACCTGCATTCAAAGACTTAATGAGAATATAGTCTATATAAAATTCCATAATCTTCCCTATTTGTTTTTCAAACATCTTATTTACGAGCCGTTGTTAAGTGGCTCCGACGTTTTTTAACCCGAGGGACATCACATTGTAACAATTGTATAGGGTGAAATATGATATGACACCTGGTCATCTAAAGGAAAGACATGTGAAACCCTAGAAGGGGATGGCCGATGTCCGAACGTATCCATTCCGCTTGTCATCGGAAGGGTTAACGTTCATAAAGGTGTATTAAATGCTCTACGTCCGGTAGCATTTAATAAGGAATATTCTGCAGCATTAAGAGTGATGGCCCGTTACAGAGAATATGACATTTATATTCACCGTTATGTATTCATCAATGACCTTCATAATTGACATTAAAGGAGGACACGATCCTAGGACCTACTTCCCTAGACACAACTATAAATAGTGAGCCCAGTTTTCGTTGTAAAGGACACAAAACTTTTGGCAAAACTTACACCACATTCTATACAAAGCTTAATATATTCTTACTTTTCTACTTTGTGATCTCATCATTGCTGTGCCTGAAAACTCTGTTCCCGGAACTGTCATCTCTGTTGTTTCATTTGCATTTTAAGGCTAAATATTGTACATTTCTTCAATTATTGCATTATTTCAGGATCAAATTAGTATACTTGTCTAATATCCACGTATAAATTCAACTGTACCATTTTATGAGTAAATAGTTTGGCGCCCTCCGTGGGGCCTAGACAACCGTGCAATTAAATTAATCCTTTCCTTTTTTACTAATATTATTTAATTATTTTTGTCTAAGAAAAAATCACAAAAATGGCAGATAACACTGTTAACAACACGTACAAACTTGAAATTCGAGGGGATCAACCTCATTTCGAGAGTTCAATTAGTGACACCCATAATGAGGGAAATGACGCCAGGCCGGTGCATGACAGGCAGAGCCCTCGACAGGATTGGGAGACAACTCCCGATGATACTGATGAGGAGCATGTCGTGGATGCGGTGAGGGTCCTGCAAGAGCAACATGAGATCATTCTAGACCATCTCATGCGGCAAGATAAGGTTATGACGGAGCTGAAGCAGGCGATATCAGGGGCTTTGAATAATGCAAACAGACAAGATCCAGTTCTTCTCGATGTTCTCACAAACCAAACAAAGCAGAGAGACGACAACAATATTCCCAGGGGTGAAGTTGGCTCCGACGGGGCTGGGGGGAACGGACACGGTCTCAACAACGAGAGCGACCAGTTCAAGAATGAACTTTTATGGTTTATGAGAGAAGTAAACGCCCGCATGGACCAGATCCCGGGCGCGCCACCAATATTGAAATGCCCGGACTCGAAGAAGTATACTCAATTGCCATACAAGCCTAGAGCGGCACCAGAACTAATCCCAAAGCGGTTCAAAATGCCTGAAATGCCAAAGTATGACGGGACTTCAGACCCACAAGTGCATATTATGACCTACACAACGACGGTAAAAGGAAATAATTTAGCTCCTCACGAAATTAAATCTGTGTTGTTAAAGAAATTAGGAGAAACTCTCACGAGAAGAGCTCTAATGTGGTATTCATTATTACTCGAGAATTCCATAGATTCCTTTGAGATGCTCGTGGATTCTTTCATCAAGGCGCATGCCGGGGCAAGAAAATTACAAGCCCGAAAGGTCGACATATTCAGGATCGCACATAGAGAATCCGAATTATTACGAGAGTTTGTTACCCGATTCCAAAAAGAAAGAATGTTGCTCCCGGCTGTCCCGGATGAATGGGAACCTGAAGCATTCACCAAAGGATTGAATCCAAGAAGCTCAGACACTTCCCGAAAGCTTAAGGAGAGCCTTCTTGAGTTTCAAGTAACAACTTAGGCAGATGTCCACAACTAGTACAAGTCAAAGATAAGGATCGAAGATGACCTGGTCGGTTCTAAATTGATCTCGTCCAATTTCACTCATCTATTTGAGGATATGAGAACGACCGATGCAATAGTAATACCCAACAAGAGTCGGGGTCAAATTCCGCAGGGAGCTATGTGAATGGGTGCTAGTAGTATATATCTTAGCGCCTGAGTTTGTATATCTAAATTTTCACTTCCACAATAATTTATTTTGTTTGAAAATCTAAATTAAACTATGATTGCGATTAAAAAAATAAAACTAGAAAATTGTTTATGGTTGTTTTTCAAATGATATAAACGTCCTAGGGCTATGATCTTCACTTAGGTGTTTGCCTAATGGGTTGTAAATTTTAAAGCTTATTTTATTGGTCGGGGTGTATTATAGCTATCAACACTCAAGTACCCACTCATTACCTCTCGGTCAGAGAGTTGTTTTGCCCAATTTGGCTTTTAGCTTTCTCAAATCCAAATGGGTATTGAACAAAATAGTTAATAATAAGCTCAAGTCGGATTTTACTATCTCTAGGTTCAACCCTTTAATTGAGCTTATCAATCTCTCGATTGGCCTAATTTCTTGCTAGCCAAGTTTTCCTAGACTAAGTCTCTCTTTCTCAAGTAGAGACCGAGTCAAATAGGCATGAAATAATGTTTGCAACTCTGAACAACTAATTTTTGACCACACCCAAATTTTATACTATTTTAGTGTAAATATGTATTTTATGTCTACTTTTGATATTTCAAACCTTTATCTCACTTTTAGTAGAGCTTATAAAAACTATAAAAATATTCACACTTTTAGAATACAAATTTTATTTCTATCTGTAAAGAGAAAAAGAAGATTTACAAAAAATATTTGGTTTCTTTGAATTAGAATTTTTAATATGTAAGTTATGGTATTTTTTTTGTGTCATTCAAATTCTAGTTTAAATATTTAATTTTCTTATATCTTTTTAATATATACTTAATTAGTATTCTTACTTAGTTATTTTGTTTTATGTTAAAAAAATTAAGTACGCTTCTTTTAGTATTCTAAGCCTTAGTATGTAGTACTCTTTTTTCCAGTAATTTCTTTTAGAGATATAAGATATTAGTATAAGTAGTTTTTTTTTAACATTTGATTTTTTAGTCTTGTTAATTGGCTTTTTCTTTCAAAAACAAAAGATGAGGATAAGAAAAAAATGATTTCTTCCTATCCTAACGCTAACACCACGACTTTCTCCTCCCAATCCCCCATTTCCCTAATTTTCTCATACTGCTCACATTAATCCTAACTCCCTCACGTCTTATTCTCCACTTTCCCCATTCATCTCCTTAACCCACATATCCGTCACACACACACATTCTATATATAACACACACACACTTTAGTAAAAAGGAAGGGATGATAAAGAAATTTTAGCAACTAAGAGAAAAGAGGACTCTTCTTTTAGAGTAAAAAAATTCACTTGGAAAAACTGTTTAGTTACGTTATTGAGTTCGAAGCCGGAGTTTAAAATTTCGCTTGCGGTTCCGAGTTCGTGGTTCTAGAAAAGTTAGTATTGCTAGCTTTGGAAATCAGTATATTATAGCTGTGATTTTGTTGAAATCTCCACAAAAAGGTTCATCTCCGTCTCTTTAATCTGTCTCATACATGGTTAGATATGTTTGTTGATATCTTTTGAACGATTTTTATGGCATAAGAATTTGAGAAGTTTTAGTCTTGTTCAGTTTCTGCATTCTCAATAGTGTTTAGTATGAGTAAAAGTTTAAAAGAGAATCTTTTAAAAGAGGACGACTTTTATGGTGTTCATAAGTATTACTAGATTCTTGGATGAGTTTATTTTAATCTTTAATTTTTGATTCCCATAACAATTGAAATTTTTGTTTGATCTAATGTACATCACTGGATTGTTTGCGACTTTAGTAAAATAATAACTAAGACGACTTCTTTGTTCTTTTTTTTTTTTGGCTCTTTCTTTTAGTTTTAAGTAGGATGGGTGCCTAAAGATTTTTTTTTACTTTGTTATAGTTTTGTTTATTTTTCTTAGAAGTTTTATTTATATTTTTGGTATGAAGTAACGTGATTGACAAAATTTTGTTGGAACATGTCTTAGTTTATTATTTGAGCTGAAATCTTGGTTCTTAAATAGTTAAATTAGATTCATGTTCATATAGATGTCTATATCAAATTAGGACAAGCTGCTCACACAGAACAATATGATAGCTAATTAAGATTATTGTTTTATATTAAGTTCCACTGATAAATATGGCTGAAATTTGCATATGTTTTTTTGTATAAATATTTCTAGATAATAATAAATCTAATGTGATGTAGGTTTGTTTAAATTATAATGTATCAGTAGAAAACTTCGTTAATGTGGTTCTATCTTCTAGGCCAATGGTCATCTCTTAGTTATATTTTACTTTAAAACCTTCGTTAGAATAGGTAAAAAAATAAAAAATAAAAAAATAATAATAATAATAGTAAAATAGATAAATAATTGAGATATTCTAAAATGCTAGAAAAACTTTAGATGTACTTTAAATATTAGCTCATGTGTTCATACCCGAACCTTGGATTGATATGCTTAAATAATAAAAGGATCTTGTGCGTATTCCCGCGTCTTGATACCTTTAAATTCAAAATAATTATGTTTTGACTATGTGCACATTCCGTACCTTGGTTTAACATTTAATTTCAAAGAAGTACCTTGTGTGCGTACCGCATCTTGGTGAACACAATTAATAAAATATAATAATTAATTAAGTGATAATAGGAAAACCATAACCAGTACAATACAAGAATAGCCGAAAATTGATTTAAGCCGGATATAAGTCAATAAAAGTGACCGTGCGAGAACCACGGGACTCGAGGGGTGCCTCACACCTTTCCCTCGATCAACAGAATTCCTTACTCAGTCTTCTATTTTCGTAGACCATAAATAAGGAGTCAAATCTTCCGTTTGACGAGGGATTCAAATAAAAGGTGACTTGGAACACCAAAACTCAATTCCAAGTGGCGACTCCAAATAATAAATAATCCCTTTTCAAATCGTCACTTTAATCGAAAAAACTCTTCTGACCCAACCTCGTAATAAGGGTTGCGTGGGAAAAAAGAGGTGTGACAACAACCATTAATTCTTCACATAAAAGCAAGAACTAGGTTAGATAATCAACACCCAACCATAAACAAGCAATAAATCAAACTCCCATTAAGTTTACACACTAGGGTTGGGTCACAACCCTAGTGAAAATCTAGTTACTCATGTTTAAATTATAAGAAAAAGAAGAAGTGATAATTAATACCACATTGATAATTAAAATGACGCAATAAGTATTCAAAAAGCTCAAAATAGCAAAAACGACTAAAAAGAGCAAAAAAAAAAGTCTAGTGTGGCTGCTGATGTCAAAAGTTGACTTAAAAAAGTGAAACTCTTCTATTTATACAGTGTTGGGATTTTCGGACAAAAATGCCCTTTCGGATGTTCTGCGGCCGCACAATTCCATGTGCGGTCCGCACTTTGCTTCAGCCCGACAGGATTCGAAACCCGTGCCGCATAATTCTGAACTGCGGCCGCACTCATCTCCTTCTGCGGTCAGCACAAACGTGCATGCGGCCGCGCCTTGCTCTTCTTCGGTACGCACAAATGTGGTTGTTGCAGCTCGATAATTTTTTGGCCTGCACTTTTGTTGATTTGAGATGCATGTTCTCTGAACTTTTGCTCTTACATAGTTTCTACGGCCGCACAATTTCATATGCGGTCCGCATCTTGCAACCTTCTCTAATGGAATTGCTTCATGACCTGCGGTCGCATATGGTATTCTGCAGTCCGCACTTTGAGCTTTTGTGCTATTCTTTTTGTCATTAAGTTCATATTACTCCTTCTTGAAGTGGGTTTTATCTTGGAAGCTCATCTTCCAATACTCTTGAAATTAAGAATATTTTATCAGTTTTCAGGAACACAATTAAGTGCTTTTGGACTAAAACGAAAGTAAAAAAGGTGCTATTAAGTAGTCAAAATCCCTACTTATCAACTCCCCCAAACTTAAGCTTTTGCTTGTCCTTAAGAAACTAAGGTAATTCCCATCTCCACAAGTTAAGAGCCATTTCAGCTAATCAAAGGTGAATCAATCACACACCAATTGGGATCAATAATTACCCATGACACTTATGAATTATCAACAAGGCAACAAGTTAAACTTTTAAGAATGAATAGTTCTAATGTGATACTTGAGCATCAAGAGTTGACTTTATTCATCAAGAAAGCTCGCTCTTTCATGTAGGTCATTGTGGATCCCAAACTCCTCCTCCTCTACTCTCTTTTTTCCTATCTCACTTAAGAATATAGCACTCAATTCAAAGATTTGTGAAGGGCTCACTCATCTCTCTCAAAAGAATGTCGCAAGTACGACTTTAAGTACCATAGGCTTGCCCCTCATGTAAATCACCACTAATGTAAGCGTACTCGGCTTGAAATCACGTAGGGATTTTTCGGGATGCAATGAAGGCTTTTGGAATATGGTTGGATAAACTATAATAGAACATGTTCATCTTTCTTTAAGCACTCTATTTTCTTTTATCGGCTGATGCTTTTGCCAACTCTTTGAGGTATTTTCTTTTCCTTAAGGGAACTAGAGAGACTTAACATCACTCTTTCTTGTCCATGTTATTCATTTTCTCTTTATTTGCTTTTTCCATGCTTTACATCATTACCTTTTTTTGAATCCCTTCAACTTTTCAACTTATTCACTTTCTTTTTGCATTTTTTTCTTTTTTATTTTTTTTGCCTTTCCTTCTCTTCATTTCTTTTCTTTTTTGCCTTGATACCTTTTTCAAACTTCTCGTCTCTCCCTCAAACTTACGTTTTAGCCAATTATTTCACAAGAGTGTTAAGGAAAGCTCGGGTGCCAAGAGAGGGTCACAACAAAACGGGTAAAGGCTTGTAACGTGGTGATCAAATGAGAAAGGTTTTAGGCTCAATTGGGTTGACTAGGGATTACAACTTTGGTGGGCCATGAAAAATTTCAAACGGGTCAAGGAGCGCCTACAATCACTTCTTACGCCAAGCAAAACTTAAAATTTTGCCTAGAAACACATTCAGCGCAAGTTCTAGACCATTTGCACGGGTACTTGGACTTGCACCAACTACATCTCACCTCTCACACAGCTGGATTGTTAAAGTGGATAGAGTCGAGGGCCCACAACGACCATATTCAAGATTGAAAATCACTATGGTTTGACTAAACCACTCAATGATTGCCTAAGTCAACACAAGAATCACAAGGTCACTAACTAGAGCTATTTCTTTCCAAAACCCTTATTTTTAACCATAAGCACGTAGTTAAATATGTTGGTACCAAGTGAAGCATGTTTGACACTTCTAGCCTGACTTAATTAGGTTTTTTATTCATTATTACTTCTATTCTTATCTAAACACCAAAAACAGACTCAATCTCATAAGAAGGTTGTCACGCCATCCATCATTGGGAAGAGTTACACGGTTCACACAAAAATTACCTTTGGAAAGAACCGTGGCATTAAGAAAATCAAAGGCTTATTGTTCACCAAAACATAAAAAGAAGCTACAAAATTAAAAAAGAAGCTACTAGATTAAACATAGACTGATAAGAAAATAGAATCAAGAAGCTAAAAAGCATACTACTGAAATCATAATGAATATACATAATGAGAGAGGAAAACAAAAGAACAGAGAGAATATATATACAAAATAAAGAGAAAGAAGAAAATATTATCAGTTATTACAAACCAAATGTCTCAAATTCATCCAAATAGCAAATAACT
>AWOL01S0094007.1:19210-44424 GCA_000715115.1 Nicotiana otophora | reverse complement strand
CCCCCCCGAATAAAAATAATCATTGTCCCCAATACTTAATCAAAACAAGAATAAAGAAGGGTAAGAGTGAAAAAGACTCCCTATGTGGCCTTGGACATCTCCGTGTCCATAGCAGTGTTACCGCCCTCAGTCTTCTCTAACTAGATCTCATCATCATTGGTTCTGGGAATAACTGGGTTGGTGAACATCTGGTGCACTGCCTCAGCAGTGTCGGCAGCCAGGTCTGGCTCCTCAGACTGGCTAGCTGGTGCCACTGGAGCTGATGATGCTGCTGGATCTGCTGGTGCTGGTAGGTCTGACCCCATGAGCATATCAAATGGAAGATCACCAGTTGTTGTTATCTTGGTCACCTCTCTCCTCAGCCTGTCAACTGATTTCTTAGACGCATGAGATTTCTTCATTTTCCTTACCTATTTCCCCAACTCCTCTATCACTACTCCATGTGCTACCAAGGTATCCATGATGGTGGTTTGGTTCTCCAAGATCTTTTTTAATGTATCCTCCACTGTCGGAGGAATCTGGGGTGCCGGAATGGATGACTGTGCTGTAACAACACCAGATATGTCAGACAGAATTGCAGTGGCCGTCTGCATCCAATTGTTGAGGCTCGCCAATGTTTGGGAGACTCGCAATGCCGATAGTGGATGAACGGGCATGGGTATCGGCTTCAAAACCGATGTGGAAGGTACTGATGCTGAAGGGCCTGAAGAAGGAGGTGGAGGCATAGCTGTTGCACCATCAGACTGGCCTGCAGTAGTAGAGGGTTGACCCTTTATCTTTGGGTTTCCACCACCCATCAAAGAATACCATGAGAAGGGCTTATTCACCCGCACCTTGGTATCAAAATCCCTTAGCTCCATCCCCGCATCCGTAAGGTACTCAGTGATAGTGTTGGGATACGGGTAGGAGGTGTCACCTTGCCTGGCGACCACAGACATGTTGGCCAATATCACGACACCCACATTTATTGGGTACTCGACCATGATAGAAGCGACTAGCACTGCCCACTGAATTGGAAGATTTGTTTCATTTTGGCATGGGTCTAGTCTGCTACACACGAATGTTTGCCATCCCTTTGCCTCAAAATTTAGGGTGTTCTGCTAAATGGGAACCCCTACTGTGATCCATGCTGGAGACGGCCTCGGAGCTGCAAGAATCTCAACTAGCCATGGTCGAACTGCATCTCCCGGTGCTAACATTTCTAGGTATTGCACAGGCTCCATATCATCAAACCTTAAATATGTGTTCAGGGTGATCTGATCTAATCTCACCTTTAGATTTCTCCATTTTGTTACCTTGCTCACTTTCTTTATATGCGCCACATTGGCGTAATATTCCCGGACCAGGTATTCCTTGGCATCTACCACACTTTTGGTGAACCACGTCCACCCCCTTCTGCTCCCGGAACTGTCTCAACACTGCCGGGCTCTATTTGTCAAGGTCTTTTATCATGAACTGACGCTCAAGAGTGAGCGGTCTCACTGGCCACCACTCTCGGAAACTTGTGAAAGTAGCCAGACTAACAAACCTATCTTCTCAAATCTCTTTCTTCTTTGACTTCTCATGGCCGGCAACTCTGGTATCACCCCCTCGGCCATCATCCGGAATATCATCAACATCTACCGTAATAGCAGCTGCATCGGGGGCATGTGTGGATGAGGGGTGTAAAGCCTGATTGGCACCTTCCGCACCCTTGGAAGTGCTTTCAGAGGAGGAAGGCTCAACTCTAAGTTGGTATCTACCATGTGGTTGTTGTGGCTGTGATTGAACAGCAGGCTGCTCTTGCAATGAGTCACCCTCCGACGATTCCCGAGATGGGACATATGAACTAGACTCGGAAGGCTCGGGCTGTCTTCCTCTGAATGCTGTGGCTTTCTTACTGATTACCCTTTGGAGGGTGAGGGGTAAATTGCTTTTGCCTATGTATCTGGAAGGTTCACCCCTCCCCTTTGATGTATCACCACGACCTCGTGATCTAACCATTTTCTGTAACAAACAACAGCAGGAGTCAGTTCTAGTTCAAGTGAAGATAAACAAACATTCACAGAACAAAACATGTTTGTAGGGTGGGGAAGTGCGGTCCGTACAATTGCAAGTGCGGCCGCAACTTGGGTTGTGCAGACCGCACAATTTGGACTTGCAGTCGCAGATATGAAACTGCGGCCATATAATTTTGATTGCAACCGCACATTTGAAGTGAGATTCGTACAATTATCAGTGCGGCCACACTATGAGTACCTCAAAATGGCAACTCTCTGAAGACAAAGTTTGGCCCGATCTGCGGCCGCACACACTTTTCTTCAGCCGCCATGAGATTACTGCGGTCCGCACATTATTGCCTTACCAACTTCCCTAGTCAACACTTCTGCGGACCGTACAATTTCTTGTGCGGTCGCAAATTTCAAAATTAGATCGGGCAGATTCCTTAAGGGTTTCGATTTATGCACATATTGGACATGGTAATAGCAATTAAACATTATAATCAAGATACCCATTACCCAAATAGCATTTAGGAGTTGACCCAACTCAATTTAAACCGCACATAGACAGAAAATTGACTTCTAATGACAAATGGTCTAAAATAACTAATGAATTGTAAATTAAACTAAGAAAATTAAAGAATTCTAGAAGTGATTTGAACATACCAGTGATAAATAAGTGTTAAGGAATGATAACAAATGCGTCTCTAGGGGGTAGATGATTGAACAGATGTGTGCATAATTGTAGATTGCTAAGAGTGAAAAGTTTGTACAGTAACCTTAGCATTACTATTTATACAAAACATATCTGGATAAGGAACAACGAGATTAGTGCGTCCGCAAAATTCCTTCTGCAGTCGCACTCTGTTACCTCGAGGTTCACTTTCCTTTGATGATCTGCGGTCCGCAGATTTAGCTGTGCGGCCGCAGCTTTTGGTGCGAACCGCAGAATTTGCTGTGCTGCCACACTTTGTCTATTTCTCTGACAAACAAACTTCAGAGAGTTTGCATTTTTCCATCTCAATTTGTATGGTCCGCACAAGAATTGTGCGGCTGCAATTGCCTTCTGCTGTAGCATTCAAAATTATGCGGTCAGCACTTTTTCCATACTTAGCTAGTTTTTCTGAGTCCAGTTCCTGTAAAGCACACTCATTCCTGCAACACATTTCAAATCCAGTTAGCACAAAATAAGACATATCTAAAGAAGAAGAAAAGAAAAAGAAAACGAAACATGGGTTGCCTCCCAAAAAGCGCCTAATTTAATGTCGCGGCACGACGCAGATTACCATTACCTCAAATGAATATTTGCCATCACGTGGCCATCATTATCTTGTCTTGAATAATGCTTCACCCGGTGACAATTGACTCAGAATACCTCATCATTTTTGTTCTTCAAGTCCAATGCACCAAAAGGTGTCATACCCACAATTTCAAAGGGACTAATCCATTTGGATTCTAGTTTTCCGGGAAACATCTTCAATCGTGAGTTGAACAACAAAACAAGATCGCCCACCTTGAACTCCTTGTTTCTGATGTATTTGTCATGAAGGTACCTCATTCTCTCTTTGTACAAGGACGAACTTGCATATGCATGGTACTATAACTCATCTAATTAATTCAATTGTGCAACCCGCAAGTTAGCGGATGCATCCCAATCAAGATTTAAATTCTTTAAAGCCCACATAGCTTTGTGCTTGAGTTCCACCGGAAGATGACAAGCTTTTATAAACACCAACCGGTATGGAGACATCCCGATAGGAGTTTTGAAAGCAGTCTGATAAGCCCATAATGCATCATCAATCTTCTTTGACCAATCCGTCCGATTAACATTCATTATTTTGTACAAAATACTCTTTATCTCCCGGTTGGAGACTCCCACTTGATCGCTTGCTTGTGGATGATAGGGAGTCATGACTTTATAAGTGACATCATACTTGGTGAGTAAAGTGTCAAAAGCCTTGTTGCAAAAATACGACCCCCATCGCTTATGATAGCCCGCGGAGTACCAAATCTTGTGGAAATATTCTTCTTCAAGAATGCCACCACACTTTTCGCTTCATTGTTGGGTAGAGCAACGACCTCAACTCATTTAGACACATAATCAACCACGACCAAGATGTAGGTGTTTTCACAAGAACTCACGAAGTGACCCATGAAGTCAATACCCTACATATCAAATATATCAATCTCCAAATGGTAGTGAGAGGCATTTCATTCTTCTTCGAGATTCCGCTGGCGCGTTGGCATTCATCACATCTTTTCACCATATCACTTGCATCTTTGTAGAGAGTGGGACAATAAAAATCGCAACTTATTAATTTAGTCGTTGTTCTTGCTCCGCCATGGTGACCACCATAAGGCGAAGAGTGACAAGCCTCAAGAATAATATTTTGCTCTTCTTCCGGTACACATATTCTAATTACCCCATCCGTGAAAATTCGAAAAAGTTACGGTTCATCCCAATAATAGTCTTGACAATCCCATTTGAGCTTCTTCCTTTGGTTTGAAGAGAACTCACCAGGGTTGATGCCACTTACAAGAACATTTTCTAGATCTGCGAATCATGGCACCTCTTTTATTGAAATAGACAAGAGTTGCTCATCAGGAAAAGACTCATTGATTTCAAGGCCATCATGCAGCCTCCCCTCCTCCTCCAAATGAGCCAAGTGTTCTGCCACTTGATTTTCACTTTTTCGATCTTGAATGTCAATATCAAACTCTTGCCACAATAGCACCCATCTCATCAACCTAGCTTTTGAATCTTTCTTGCTCATAAGATAACGAAGTGCCGCATGATCCCTGTGGACAATTACTGTTGCACCCATCATGTATGGGCAGAACTTCTCAATAGCAAACACAATGGCGAGGAGCTATTTTTCGGTAACGGTATAATTGACTTAGGCATCATTCATGGTCTTACTAGCATAGTAGACCGGATGAAAAATCTTGTTGATACGTTGCCCCAAAACTACTCCAACCGCTATATCACTAGCATCACACATGAGCTCAAAAGGAATGCTCCAATTAGGAGCGATGATAATGGAAGTTGTTATCAACTTGAACTTGAGCAATTCAAATACTCTCATACAATCATCATTGAAGTGAAATTTAGCATCTTTATCGAAAATCTTGCACAAGGGGTTCACCACTTTTGGAAAAAACCTTTATAAAACGCTGGTAGAACCCCGCGTGACCCAAGAAACTTCTCACGCCCTTCACAGATGTTGGAGGTGAAAGTTTGGAAATCACCTCTATTTTCGCCTTGTCGACCTCTATTCCCTTCTTTGAAATCTTATGGCCAAGGAAAATACCCTCCTCGACCATGAAATGGCATTTCTCCCAATTCAACACCAAGTTCATTTCTTCACACCTTTCCAATACCTTATCAAAATCTTTCAAGAAATTATCTATTGGTTTGACCGAACTCATGAGTTTTTGGTTCAGTGGTTGGAACCTGAGTCCTGAAGATATAAAGTTAGAATCCCAAGCAATTAACTATTGGTTTGGCCGAACTCATGAGTTTTTGGTTCAGTGGTTGGAACCTGAGTCCTGAAGATATAAAGTTAGAATCCCAAGCAATTAACTATTGGTTTGGCCGAACTCATGAGTTTTTGGTTCAGTGGTTGGAACCTGAGTCCTGAAGATATAAAGTTAGAATCCCAAGCAATTAACTATTGGTTTGGCCGAACTCATGAGTTTTTGGTTCAGTGGTTGGAACCTGAGTCCTGAAGATATAAAGTTAGAATCCCGAATCTGCCTCATGAGTGTACATATATAGGGCTGGGGTGGAAGTAGCATACAAGATACAGGTTTAGCTGAACCCAGTAGCTTTTGGTTCAGTGGTTGGAACCTGAATCCTGAACTCATAAAGTTAAAATCTCGGATCCACTTCTGATCAGTGTATATAACTTAAAGTGAAAATAGGATTACATACCTTAACTTTGTCAAAGTGAAATTCATGTGCAAGAGTCTTTCTTTGGGAAGCACTAATTGTCCCAAATGTACCATTGATACCCTCACCAACCAAAGGCTTGGGATGTTTCCCATCAGAAGATCTGCCCAAGTCCAAGGATGTGAAAGTTGTGATCTCTTTCACTACATCACTTCTACTTACATGCAGGTTTTGGGCATTCCCAATTGAAAATATGAGCAAATTCCATGTCTATTTTAATACCACAAAATTGAAAAATAACTTATAATAATTGCTTATCTAAGTAGTCAACTATAGGTCAAACAAAATGAGACATAATTAATGCCAGGTCATATTTTGTGCTCTTAAAAATTCAAATTCACTAATTACAATAAACACTATGTTGGAAACATATCCCTTGAAAATATTTTTCAGCATTTGATTGGTGTATAAAAAGTATCATTCGAAATAAATATGTAGCAAAATATTAATAATAATAATACATAAGTGTTTCTCTCTCTCTAGAAACGCTCTCGGTGCATGTTTAGGGTGACTATCTAATGTGCGATACTGGCCGGAAAATGGGGGGAAGAGGACGACCTAAGAGAAACGCAAACAAGATCCACAACATGGACCTAAGAATTGATGGACGACTACCAGAAAAAGGGCCAAATAAATCGCCGTTAGCAGTAATGATTGATGAAGTTAGAGAAAGGAAAACACTGATGCAAATGCAGAGGGGTGGGGAACAACAAAAGGTGGGTAATCAGAATTCAATTGACGCTGTGAAAGATGATTCGAAGGCGACGGTAGAGTCTGCAGCTAAAGCAAGCACCTCAATTTCACCTAGCCCTAAATCAATTGCAGTAGTGAGTGAGGATATGAAAACTCCAATTGGAACCTCCAATTTGAAGACATTGAACCAGGAGAGCTCAAGCAATGGCCAATTTGTGCAGAAACGTTTGAATCAACCTACGATGACAACCAATTTGAGCGAGAACAAAGGGGAATCAATTACCCAAAAACAAAAAAGGGTGTAGTCAGAGCAAATACCGAACACACAAAAGGCGCAGAACGGATAGAAAGCATGGGTTAATTCGTTTACAGAAAACAACCTAGTTGCAAAGGGAATGGGACTGACCTATATCCCACCGGTGATTGTTGATGGGGAGATGATGGCCCAAGTACAACAAGAGGAACTGGACAGGGAGACTGCAAAATGGAAGCATGCTCTAATTATGTATGTTGTTGGAAGTTCGACATCCATTGGAGCAATAGAGAGATTCGCTGCTGGAAATTAGAGCTACGTCACCAAACCTAAGGTATACTACCACAACGAGGGCTACTTTCTTGTTCGTCAATAAACCTGTGATATCAAAAGTATGCGATCCTGGTTTTGACTTCAAAAAGAAAGTGCTCAGAATGATACCATTATGGATCAAATTGCCTAATCTTCCACTACAATGTTGGAGTTTGGAGTCACTCAGTAGAATTGGGAGTCTCTTGGGGAAACATGTGTATGCTGATGACTGTACTTCTAGGGTGGACCGGATCACATATGCTCGCATGCTAATAGAAATGGATATTACCGATGAGCTACCAAATACAGTCAAACTCAGGGACCCTCAGGGAAAGATCTTTACACAAGAGATCATATATGATTGGAAGCCTAAATTTTGTCAAACATGTCTTCAAATTGGTCATAATTGTCAAGCACAGATTAAACGGACGATTCCAATGCCAAAAATAAAGCCAGTTGTATAGAAAGCAATTTGTCAAAAAGAAAGAATTAACGACCAGCAACCAAGCCATAGCAACAATGCCATAACAAATCACTGAAATCCAAAAGCAGGCGGAGGCAAACAAAGGCCAAGATCAGAGGGATGGGTGGTAGGAAGTGAGAGGCAAATCAGCTGCAAAGAACTCTCAAGGGGGCAAAAAGGATGTGAACATGAATGCCTTAAATGGATTCAATATTTTGGTTGAATGTCTTGATATGCAAATGACTGAACACTTGACAATATCTCATGAAAAAGGGCAGAGTAGTTAAGATTGCAAGATACGGACCGCACATGAAATTGTGCGGCTGCAGAAACTCAAGCTCAACAAGAGTGCGGACCGTACAATTATTGTGCGGCCGCAGAAGAGCATGCTGCGACCACAACCACATTTGTACGGACAACAGAACAGCATGGTGCGGCCGCATACATATTTGTGTTGTCTGTAGAAAGGGAGAAGTGCAACCGCATGTTTCAAATCCTGTCAGGCTGAAGCAAAGTGCATACCGCACATGGAATTGTATGGCCGCAGAATTTCCGAAAGGGCAGTTTTGTACGAAAATTTCAGCACTGTATAAATAGAAGAGTTTCACTTTTTTTAGGTTAATGTTTTGACATCAACAGCCACACTAGACGGTTTCTTTTGCTCTTTTTAGTAGATTTTGCTATTTTGAGCTTTTTGAATATTGATTTCATCATTTTAATTATCAATATGGGTTTAATTATCACTTCTTCTTTTTCTTCCAATTTAAGCATGAGTAGCTAGATTTTCACTACGGTTGTGACCCAACCCTAGTGTGTAAACATAATGGGTGTTTGATTTATTGCTTGTTTATGGTTGGGTATTGATTATCTAGCCTAGTTCTTGCTTTTATGTGGAGAATTATTGGTTGCAAATATTATTTCATGCCTATTTGACTTGGTCTCTACTTGAGAAAGAGATACTTAGTCTAGAAAAACTTGGCTAGCAAGAAATTGGGTCAATCGAGAGATTGATAAGCACAATTAAAGGGTTGAACCTAGAGATAGTAAAACCTGACTTGAGCTTATTATCAACTGTTTTGTTTAATACCCATTTAGACTTGAGAAAGTCAAATTGGGGAAAACCACTCTCTGACCGAGAGGTAATGAGTGGGTACTTGAGTGTTGATAGCTATAATACACTCCGACCAATAAAATAAGCTTTAAAGTTTATAACCCATTAGGCAAACACCTAGGTGAAGGTCATAGCCTCAGGCCTTTTATATCATTTGAAAAACAACCAAAAACAATTTCCTAGTTTTATTTTTTAAATCACAATCGTAGTTTAATTTAGATTTTCAAACAAAACCAATTATTGCAGAAGTGCAAATTTAGATATACAAACTCACATACTAAGATATATACTACTAACACCCATTCACATAGCTCCCTGTGAAATTCTATCCGGACTCTTGTTGGGTACTACTATTGCATCGACCGTTTTCATATCCTCAAATAGAGGAGTGAAATTGGACGAGATCAATTTTTGGCGTCGTTGTCGGGGAGCTAAAAAATGATGAGCAATATATTTAGGTGTGTTTTTGAAATATCTTCTTTTCCTTCCTTGTTACTAACGTGTGAGTATTGTAGGTGCAATCATGGAAAACAACAAGCTCGGAAACATAGCCGTGGGGGATGTGGACGTTGATAATGATGCAATTGATGAGGTCCCTCTTGAACGTCAAGCCAATAGACGAGGCCGACTGCCTCAAGACAATGTACCCGTTCCACCCCCACCTCTACCACGAGCAGCTCCACACCGGGTGTTTCCAGATGAAGGGTATGCAAGTACTATAGTCCCACCCCGTATTAGGGCGGGCAACTTTCAAATAACCAACGTGATGCTCACTTTTCTCCAGCAATGAGGGTTCTTCACCGGTGCACCGGGTCAAAATGCATATAAACACTTGAAGGGGTTCGTTGATATGTGTTGGGGGAGCAAACAAACAAATGTCTCTGAGGATACTTTGAGGCTAAGGCTCTTTCCCTTCTCTCTATGGGGGAAAGCTTTAGATTGGTTGGAACGTTTGCCAAATCATTCCATTCGTACTTGGGATGAACTAGCGGAGAAATTTATTTCAAAGTACTTCTCTACCGGGCATATTGCCATCCTTCGGAATGAAATTCTAGCATTCAAGCAAGAGCTCAATGAACCACTACATAAGATATGGGAAAGATATAGGACAATAGTGAAAGAGTGCACCAACAATGATATGACGGAGAACATGATTCAACAAACTTTCTATCAGGGGATCGATACCACCAACCAATGTGTAGTGAATCAACTTGCCGGTGGAAACTTCATGACTACGCCTTATGCGGAGGTGTGTGATATTTTGGATGAGATGGCGGATACTTCATCGGCATGACAATCAAGAGCAATGTTCCACAAGGTGATAAAATGTGATTCTTCTTCATAAAGAGTTACATGACTATGGACAAGCCATAACCGAGTTGACAACCACCATGAATCAATTGGCAAAAGCTCAACTTCAACAAGTGCAAAACCTGAGGAAAGTCAATGCTATATGGGGAGTCAATATGATGGTAAACAAGAGTAGAACAAGAAGTTCATAAGTGCAATAAAGAGTGGACAATTTTGTGCAAGAAGATAATGGATTTGATCAAGGGAAAAGAAACAACTTCCAAGGCCCTAGTCAACTTTCAAGGGAAAAGAAACAACTTCCAAGGCCCTAGTCAACAACAATGGAAACCTTCGAATAATCAAGGCAATTGGAATTCTAACAACCAAGGTAATTGGAATAGTGAAAACAATCAAGGCAATTGGAATTCTAACAACCAAGGTAATTGGAATAGTGAAAACAATCAAGGCAATTGGAATTCTAACAACCAAGGTAATTGGAATAGTGAAAACAATCAAGGCAATTGGAATTCTAACAACCAAGGTAATTGGAATAGTGAAAACAATCAAGGCAATTGGAATTCTAACAACCAAGGTAATTGGAATAGTGAAAACAATCAAGGCAATTGGAATTCTAACAACCAAGGTAATTGGAATAGTGAAAACAATCAAGGCAATTGGAATTCTAACAACCAAGGTAATTGGAATAGTGAAAACAATCAAGGCAATTGGAATAACAACAATCAAGGTAATTGGAGTGGAAAAAATAACCAAGGGAATTGGCAATACAATAATAACCAAGTCAATTGGTGAGGCAACAACCAAGGCGGGAGAACAACAACCAAGGAAATCGAGGGTCAGGTTTTCAAATACCCCCGATGTATCAACAACCGAGCAACCCACCTCCTTATCCTTCTCATGGTCCTAGTTCCTCCAATAATGAAATGGGTCATATTGAGAACATGTTTAATCAAATGATGGAGAAGAATGCCGATTCCAATGCTCAACTTGCTTCACACAACACATCAATACGAAACTTAGAAGTGCAAATGGGTCAAATCTCTCATGCTTTAAATTCTCGTACTAAGTGGGTACTACCATATGATACGGTGGTGAACCCAAAGGGTGGGAACAATATGGGGCATGCCATGGCCGTTACTACAAGAAGTGGAAGAGGTGGGAATGCACCTACCTCACGTCAAAAGCAACTTGTAGAAGATGAGCAAGTGGTAGAAGAAGAGGAGATCCCGAACAATGTTGTGCAAGCAAATGCTGAAGTGCAGACTGATATTGATGACACAGTGAAAGTGACTCAATAGGATGTGAACCCGTCTAGGGATTATGTGATTGACATACCAGAACCGGTAGTGAAAAAAGCTAAGGCACCATTGGCTAAACCACCTCCTCCCTATCCTCAAAGGCTATCCAAGAAAAATGGCGAGAATGAATTCAAGAAGTTCATTGATATGATGAAGAGTCTCTCTATAAATATGCCATTAGTTGAAGCCTTGGAGAAAATGCCCGGATATGCAAAGTTTATGAAGGACTTGGTGACAAAGAAGAGATCGGTGAATTTTGAAACTATCAAAGTCACTCACCAAGTGAGTGAAATTGTGCATTTGATGGCTCCTAAGTTGGAAAATCCCGGTGCTTTTACAATTCCTTGTACCATTGGAAGTGCCGAGTTTGCAAAAAATCTTTGTGATCTTGGGGAGAGTATCAAATTGATGCCCTATTCAGTTTTCAAGACATTGGGAATTGGGCAACCAAGACCCACATCTATGAGATTACAAATGGCCGATCGTACAATGAAGAGACCGTTTGGGGTGATTGACGATGTATTGGTTCGAGTTGACAAGTTCATTCTCCCGGTGGATTATGTTATTCTTGATTGTGAAGTGGACTATGAGGTGCCGATTATTCTTGGTAGATCTTTTCTTACAACGGGGAAGGCTCTTGCTGATATGAAAGCTGGTGAACTCAATTTTCGGGTGGATGATGAAAAGGTGGTGTTCCACGTGTGCAAATCTATGAGGCAACCGAATAGAAGTGAAGTGTGTTCGTTCGTGGACTTCGTGAACAATGTGATTATTGATGATACAAGTGCCACGATTAATGTGGGTGACATGTTGGAGGCCGTTTTGCTTAATTTTGATGATGATGAGATGGATTGCTTCATGGAATGTGTTAATTCTTTGCAAGGGATGGGGTCGTATAATTATGCACCCCGAAAACTTTCCTTGGATCTTGAAAATAGGAAAACTCCTCCTACAAAGCCTTCAATTGAAGACCCTCCTATCTTGGAGTTGAAGCCATTACTTCCACATCTCAGGTATGAATTCCTTGGCCATTGCTCAACTTTACCGGTTATTCTTTCTTCTTATTTGACTAACGTGCAAGTTGGCTCTACATTGGCGGTGCTCTACAAGAGGAAAAAAGCTATTGGGTGGACTTTGGTGGATATTCAGGGTCACATTTTGCATGCACAAGATTAACTTGGAGGAAGATGCCAAACCCCCCATTGAACATCAAAGGAGACTCAATGAAGCCATGCAAGACATAGTAAAAAAGGAGATCATAAAGTGGTTAGATGTCGGGGTGGTCTACCCCATTTCTAACTGTTCGTGGACTTCTCCGGTGCAATGTGTTTCGAAGAATAGGGCATAATTGTGGTCACCAATGATAAGAATGAGTTGATTCAAACAAGAATGGTGACCGGGTGGAGAATGTGTATGGACTATCAGAGGATAAACAAAGTCACAATGAAAGACCATTTTTCACTACCCTTTCTTAACCAAATGCTTGATATGTTGGTCGGACGGGCGTTATATTGCTTTCTAGATGGATATTAGGGCTACAATAAAATCCTTATTGCCCGAAAGATCAAGAGAAAACAACTTTCACTTGTCCCTATGGCACTTTCACTTTCAAGCGGATGCCATTTGGCTTATGCAATGCACCGAGAACTTTTCAATGTTGTATGATGGCGATCTTTACGGGTATGGTATAGGACTACCTTGAAGTCTTCATGAATGACTTTTTGGTAGTCGGGGATTCCTTTGATAATTGCTTGGCAAATTTGGATAAGGTATTGGCAAGGTGTGAAGAAACGAACTTGGTGTTGAATTGGGAGAAATGCCATTTCATGGTTGAGGAGGGTATTGTCCTTGGCCATAAGATTTCAAAGAAGGGAATATAGGTCGTCAAGGCGAAAATAGAGGTGATCTCCAAACTTCAACCTCCAATATCGGCAAAGGGCATGAGAAGTTTCTTGGGTCACGCGGGGTTCTACCAGTGCTTCATAAAGGATTTTTCCAAAATGGTGAACCCCTTGTGCAAGCTTTTGGATAAAGATGCTAAATTTCACTTCAATGATGATTGCATGAGAGCATTTGAGATGCTGAAGTTCAAGTTGACAACTACTCCTACTATCACCGCTCCTAATTGGAGCATTCCTTTTGAGCTCATGTGTGATTCTAGTGATGTAGCGATTGGAGCAGTTTTGGGGAAACATATCAACAAGATTTTTCATCCGGTCTACTATGCTAGTAATATCATGAATGATGCCCAAGTCAATTACACTGTTACCGAAAAAGATCTCCTCGCCATTGTGTTTGCTATTGAGAAGTTTCGCCCGTACTTGATGGGTGCAAAAGTGATTGTCCACATGGATCATGCGGCACTTCGTTATCTTATGAGCAAGAAAGATTCAGAAGCTAGGTTGATGAGATGGGTGCTATTGTTGCAAGAGTTTGATACTAACATTCAAGATCGGAAAGAGAGTGAAAATCAAGTGGCGGACCACTTGTCTCATTTGGAGGAAGAGGGTAGGCCGCATGATGGCCTTAAAACCATCAGTGTTACACTTATACCACCCATGATGAGGGAGCTTCCAAGTAGATCAATACTAGTTTGTAAGCTTTAAAGAACTGGATCATATCTGGCCATAACATAGGTATATAGGACAACCATGGATACCTAACCCTTGCCAATTGATACAATATCTTGTTGACTTTATGAATAACTCTATTAGTAGAGACAGTTCCCCCATGCTTGCCTGTATTCCTCTTCTTCTATATTTCCCATGTAATGGTAGTTGGAGTTGCCTGAAACAATGGTTTTAACTTTGGACAACAATTTGCATTCCACCAGTTCCTTATCACTTGTTTCACTTGTATCAAGGGAACATTAATCCCTGCAGCTCCCATAAATAGCTTCCATACCCTTGATGCAGTAGGACTAGTTAAGAAGATGTGCTCTAATGTTTCCTCTTGAGGTTGTTGACAACACCAACATCTAGACATAACTATCTGCCCTTGTCTCCTCCATAGATCATCAGTAGCCATTTTTTGCCTCCATAACCTCCATAAGAAGAAAGATATATTAAATGGCAAACCTTTCGTCCATATTTGTTTGAACTCCCGATTAGGATTAGCTCTATGCCTCAAAATTTTCCAAGCACTACTAACAATGAACTTGCCTGATGATGTTGGCATCCAATATGGTCTGTCCTAGTATTCCTCACTACCATCATAATGGACATTGTGTTTTATATGATCAGCAATCTCTTCAGGGAAGCTTTGATCAACCAGATGGTCATTCCATGATCCTTCTTGCCTCAATTCAGCCACCTCTTACAAATCCTCGTTTATTGGAAACTCTGGAGGCAAGACATGATAGAGAGCACCTAGCCCAGTCCAGTTTTTATGCCATATGTTGGTTGTTCCACTCTTCATCTCCCACGTGATCTCATGTTCTACTTCCTTCTTAGCATTCAACATTTGCCTCCACACATGAGACCCCTCTCTAAATTGCACAGTAGTAGGCAGCTCCTTCTTACAATACTTGTTCCACATTAAGTTGGTCCACAACGATTTAGTAGTCCTAAATCTTCACCAAAGTTTAGCAAACAAAACTTTTGAAACATCATGTAAAGACCTAATACCTAACACCCATTCTTCTTTAGGCAGGCATAGATTCTGCCAGGATGACCAATGCCTACTCCTACCTTCTTACTTAGTGCTCCAAAAGAATCTTGCAAAGATTTTATGCAAATCCTCCAGTATATTATCAGAAGAATCCAATACTGACAATAAGTGCGCTGGCATGCTTTGAAGAACACTAGTAATGAGACTTGCCTTTCCTCCAAATGATAACAGTTTACCTTTCCAAGCGTGTAACTTAGCCTTCACCTTTTTGATAAGATCTTCATAATACTCCTTCCTTCTTCTAGTGTAAAACATAGGGCGCGCTAAGTATGTGAATGGAAAATTCCCTCTAGTAAAGCAAGTAATATCACCAACTACTTAAAATAAGGCATATGAAACATTGTTATGCATGTAATTGGAACTCTTGGTTTTGTTGATCAACTGTCCCGATATCTGCTCATAACCTCCTAGTACTGCCATAATCTTACTCAATGAGGGGGGGATGAGCTGATGCAAAGATAATTGTATCATCAGCATATGCCAAATGGTTCAAAGGATCAGACCATTTAGGCATGCCAAATCTAACAAATGACTTATCTTCAAACAGTTTGTTCAAAGATCTAGATAGAACTTCAGCTGATAAAATGAACAAGGCAGGAGATAGTGAATCTCCTTGCTTCACTCCTCTTGTAGACTTGAAAAAACCTGATGATTGTCCATTAACCAACACTGAATACCAATTATTAGAGAGTAGGTTCCAAACCATAGTGACAAAGTGTTCAGCAAACCCCATTCTTCTTAGTACATGCATCAAATACTTCCATGACACCCTATCATATGCCTTTGTCATGTCAAGTTTAATCACCACATTAGTAGGTTTGACTCTCATCCTTATGTCAGTGACAATTTCCTATGTAAGTAGGATGTTTTCAAAGATACTCCTTCCTTTCACAAATCCAGATTGGTTAGGAGAGATATAGATAGGCAAGAACTTTTCCAATCTGTCATGAAGAACTCTAGACATCACTTTGTTGATGAAATTACTCAGACTTATAGGTCTTAAATCTGAGAATATTTGTACCCTTAGCTTCTTTGGCAGCAACACCAAATTAGTATGAGTAATGGACTTTGGCACCTCCATAAAAATAAAGCACCATATTGTGAACATCATAGCATATCACCTCCTGGCATGATTGATAAAAGAGCCCAGTGAATCCATCAGGACCGCTGGCACTATTACCACTTAATTCAAATATTGCAGCCTTGACCTCTTCTAAAGTTGGAAACCTGCATAGTTCCAAGTTCTGCTCCATAGTCACCATAGCTGGGACATTGTCCAACATAGAGAAATCTGTAGGATCTCCCTTCTTTGTGAATTGTCTTTGATAGAATTTAACTGCAGCATCAGCCATCTGCTCTTGATCTTCAAGCCATGCCCCATCTCCATTATGAATCCTTTTCAATTGTAACTTCTTCCTCTTGCGATTAACATGGTTATGAAAGAAACTAGTGTTCCTATCACCCTCAGCAAACCATGTCATTCTAGCTTTTTGCTTCCAATATTGCTCCTCTATACTCAGGTACTTCTTCAGTTCTGCTTGAGCTTTATGAAGAACAATCATATTCTCAATTGTAGGCTCCTTCTCAAACAACATCTCCTTCACCTTAACAATATCCTCCAATATTGCTAACTGTTTGAAGATGTCTCCAAAAGTATCCCTACTCCATTAAGATAATGTTGCATTCACCTTCTTGAGTTTGTGCTTGAACATTAGGAAAGGGTCTCCAATAAAATTAGCATTCCAATTCTGCCTCACCACATCCATAAATGTAGCATGTTTTGTCCAAAAATTTAAAAATCTAAATAGCTTGACAAAGTTTATAGCCTGCTCACTGCATGTCATGAGTAATGGTGCATGATATGATCTAGTTCTGATTAAGTGTTCCACTTCAATTGTTGGCATCATGTTCTGAAATGGCAAATTGACAAATATCATGTCCAGACTTTTGAATATACACTCAGCATTAAGCCTCCCATTCTACCATGTAAATGGACTGCCTTTGTGGACTTGATCAAATAGTGCACAAAAATTTACACAAAATGCAAAATCCTCATATTCCGGAGGATGCACTGGCAATCCACCTATATTTTCATCTTCATGTAACACCACATTAAAGTCTCCTCCTACTAGCCAGGGTAGCTCTATATCACTTGCCATGTAGTATAGGTTATCCCATAGTTCTAGTCTCTCTAATGCAGAGCATTTTGAATATACAAATATCATCATAATATGTTTCCCTAGATCAAGATGAAACACTTTTACAGTTACCTGTTGTTTAGTTTCAATCACTAACTCCCATTCTACCACAACATCAAAAAATAGCCATATCTTCCCATTCAAATTTGAATAAGCAGTCTCAATATTCAATCTTCTCCTATACCTTTGTATGTGACCTGACTTCTGGAATGGTTCCATTAATGCAATGACACAAAAATTGTGCTCCCTATACATGTTGATCACCCTAGGAAAGGCCTGATCAGTTTTCACAGACCTAATATTCTAAATAAGTGTCTGCATCATCATTTAGTCTGTGAGGCTGCCCTCCTAGGCAAGATTCTTGTAGGTTGAACATGTTACTTATTCTGTGTCTGCTTCTTAGCATTCTTACCTCCCGTTCCACTGGTTCTAGGTGATATATCAGCCTCCCTTACGACTTGTCTAAAATTGCCAGGAGTTGATTCATCATCCCCTTCCTCCTCCAGTTATTGTTGTTCCATGAAAGATTTATCAACAGGTTCCACATTGTGTGTAACTTTATCATGTAGCGTCTGCAATGGTGACTTCGAGGGCACATTGAGCTGCAACTGCATAATCTGATCAGTGGCTGAAACACAAGACATTTGCATTGACTCAATTGCACCTAGATCCCTAGGTACTAAAGCATTCTCAATTTCATCATGTGCCCTCATTGCTGCCTCCTTTAACAGGTCTGAATTCTTCTCCCTTAGCACCATATTCTCCTGCATCACTTTAAATTAAAGTTCATATACAGAACCTAAATTAGGGTTCACTGTAGTAGAATTCCCAGGAATTACTATTCCATTGAGATCACTACCCTTACTGTCTAATGTTTGGTGATTTGACCCCACTCTATCCTCCAAGACCTTCACACTAGCATCCCCAACTTGATCATTTCCCAAAAGATACACCGGAATACCATAAACAGATCCCACAAGCTCTCTAGCATTGCTAGGGTTTACTGTTACATTGGCCTGATTCTTGGATACTGTTGCAGCAGCTGCTCCTTCATGAGTTCTAGCTTCAACTAATGATCATCTATCACCTCCAGCTGGTGGAATTGATTACTGCAATTTAGAGCTCAAACTATCGTCAACCCTAGTGTTTTGAATTCTAGGGTTTACTGTAGCCGTTGGTTCTATGTTGTTTAGTGTTTGTTCCAGCTTGTTGGCCTTCTTTCCTTTGCCTCATGTAGTAATTGTTGTGTCTATTTGAACCTCCATATTATCAACTTCTTCACTCCATAGAGATTTCCCTGAATTAACCTCATTATTACCCTCTTGTTGTCCCGATTCTTCATACGTTTGAGATGGAATTTCTTGACAGGAATGGTTCAAAGAAACATTAAGCTGTCTAATTTCTTCTTTGTTAGACCCAAAGCGTCTATGTACCCACTCCAATGTAGACTCTCTCATATTAGTCTCTTCAATCCCGGGATCAGTAGGACTAGGAACATTGTCTTTTGCCTCACTTTGAATCCCACTCCCCATTGGTTTGGCAATCCCAGTAGGTGTAGGATTCGCATTTTTATCCATATTTGACACACGTTTTTGCTCCTTAATTTCACCTTGTTCCACAATTGAAACTTTTTTATTCTTTTGTACTGAATTTTGTTCCTCAACCTTAATCCTTATATTACTAGTATTAGTAATTCCTACCTTAGCCGCAAATGGATTCCCAGAAACATTAGAGATAGCCTTCTGATTTCCCTTATTCTTCACCTGCTCATTCTCCTGAACCTTCTGTGTTTCAACTTCTTGTTGCTTCTTCTGTTATGCATTGCTATTTTTATCACCCTTGCCATCAGTTATCCTCAGCGTTGGTTGATCAATTTCCTCGACTGCCAGTGCATCAAATTTGTTATTTGTTACTACTGCCTCAGCTTTGTTCTTCCCCTTTCCAATGTTAATCTCTTTTTCTTTTGTGTTATCAATAATATATCCTCTTGTATCATGTTAATATTTATTCCTCCTTGCTTGCATCCACTCCTGCCTAGCATGATTTGCAATTAGTTTACCCAATACTTTACCACTAGAAAATACCTTAGTTGAAGCAGTTGTAGTACCAACAAAATCATTCTCCTTCACTTTGTCTTTGCCTTGTTCTTCAAATTTCCTAAGCTCAGGATTAATGACCCAACACTAAGCTTCGTTATGGCCTTGCTTCTTACAACTTTTAAAATATTTAGGCATATAATCATACCTAATCTTGATCCACTTGAATTTTTCTAGCCCAGTCTCATCCTTCTCCTCTACTATCTTAATTCTTTGTGCAAAATTTGAAAGCAAGTTCACCTCCACCTTCGCCTTGGCACACCTTGGTCAAGTACCATTCTGAGCAGCTAAATCCACATGTAATGGCCTGCCTACTGCTCTTTCCAATGAGAACACAAACTCTTTACCAAAGAAGTTTGGAGGTAAATTTTGAAACGAAATCTAGGCTATAGCTACAGGTGTCTCTTCATTAGTATTCCACCATGGATTCCATTTTGTACACCTCATCTGCCACATATCACCTCGTATCTTCAAGTAAAAAGCTGGATTTGAGAGAAAGTATATATAATCCTCCATCAATGAAAGCTTAATCAATACATGAGTGTCCTCTATTAAACCAACTGAACACTGTCCTTTTAATTTGCATTGTATAGGGATGGCTTTATGTAGCTCTTGAATAACAAGCTTACCATACGAGAATTTGCTCAGTACTGCAAAGTGCAATCCTTGTTGAGCAATTGATTGACGAACCTCCTGTTTCTTCCATCTCACAACTGGCTCCCCATGAAGATACTCGATTGGTTTTAGGGTTACGATGTGCTGCGACTGCATGGGGGAATTTAATATCGCTGGTTGTAATAATTTCACGTAGTTCTGGATTGGATTAGGGTTGGTAGTTATTGTTTGGGGTTGAGGGGATTGTAGGGACGACTGACGAGTCTCAGCAGAGACTGGACAGTGGCTAGAGAAGCCATTAATGGCTCGCGAGAGCTTCATGCGTAAGTCGTCGCAAATCGCTTGTCGCCGGAGCTCTATTTCTCAATGGGTTTGGGTTTTGGGTTTCATTAGAAGTCAATTTTCTATCCATGTGGGGTTTAAATTGTATGGGTCAACTCATAATTACTATTTGGAGAATGGGTATCTTGATTATTATATTTAATTTCTATTACCATGTCCAATTTGTGCATAAATCATTACCCTTAGGGGTAGTTTGGTTTGAATATGGCTTATGCCGGGATAAGTTATGCTGGAATTAGTTATGCTGGAATTAGTTATTCTAGTATTATTTTTTATCCACTGTTTAGTATGTTGTATTAAAAATGACAATTGCATAATTTCTAAGAAGAATGTATAAGTTATCCCTGCACTAATTACCCCACCCTCTACAAGGTATAAGTTATCATGGTACTAATTATAATTTCGGGATAACTTATACCAGGTTTGCTAACCAAACAAAGTATTAAGGTGGTATTAAATTTTTATACCAGCACTATACCTTCTTATACCTCATACCAAACGACCCCTTAAGGAATCTGCCCGACCTAATTTTGAAATCTGCGGCCGCACAAGAAATTGTGCGGTCCGCAGAAGTGTTGACTAGAGTAGTTGGTAAGGCAATAATGTGCGGACTGCATTTGCAATTGTGTGGATCGCAGTAATCTCATCGCAGCCGCAGAAAAGTGTGTGCGGCCACAGATCAGGCCAATCTCAGTCTTTAGAGAGTTTCCATTTTGAGGTACTCCTAGTGCGGCCGCACTGACAATTATGCGGACCATACTTCAGATGTGCGGTCGCACTCAAAATTGTATGGACCGCAGTTTCATATTTGCGGTCGCAAGTCCAAATTGTGCGGTCCACATAACCCAGGCTGCGACCGCACTTGCAATTGTGCGGACCGCACTTCCCCACCCTGCAAATATGTTTTGTTCTGTGAATGTCTATTTATCTGCACTTGAATTAGAACTGACTCCTACTACTATTTGTTATAGAAAACTATTAGATTACGAGGTCGTGGTGATACATCAAAGGGGAGGGGTGAACCTTCCAGAGGCAGAGGCAAAAGCAATTTACCCCTCGCCCTCCAAAGAGTAATTAGTAAGAAAGCCACAGCAGGCAGAGGAAGACAACTCGAGCCTTCCGAGTATAGTTCACATGTCCCATCTCGGGAAGCGTCAGAGGGTTATTCATTGCAAGAGCAGCCCGTTGTTCAATCACAGCCACAACGGCCATTGGGCAAATACCAACTTACAAACGAGCCTTCCTCCTATGAGAGCACTTCCGAGGGTTCGGTAGGTGACATTCATGCTTCATAGCCCTCATCCATACGTTCCCCCGATACAGCTGCTACTATAGTGGATGTTGATGATATTCCAGATAATGGCTGAGGGGGTGATATCAGAGTTGCCGGCCTTGAAAGGTCGAAGAAGAAAGAGATTTGGGAAGATAGGTTTATTAGTCTGGCTGCTTTCATAAGCTTTCGAGAGTGGTGGCCAGTGAGATCGCTCACTCTTGAGCATCAGTTCATGATTAAAGACCTTGACAAATACAACCCGGCAGTGTTGAGACGGTTCGGGGAGCGGAAGTGGTGGATGTGGTTCACCAAAAGTGTGGTAGATGCCAAGGAATACCTGGTCCGGGAATTTTACGCCAATGTGGCGCAAATAAAGAAAGGGACCAAGGTAACAAAAGTGAGAAATCTGAAGGTGAGATTCGATCAGAGCACCCTGAACACGTATTTAAAGTTTGAGGATGTGGAGCCTGTGCAATACTTGGAAAAATTAGCACTGGGAGGTGTAGTTCGACCATGGCTAGTTGAGATTCTTGGAGCTCCGGGGCCGCCTCCAGCATAGATCACAACAAGGGTTCCCATTCAGTGGAACACCCTAAATTTTGATGAAAAGGGATGGCAAACATTCGTGTGTAGCATACTAGACCCGTACCAAAATGAAACAAATCTTCCAATTCAGCGTGCAGTGCTAGTTGCTTCTATCATGGTCGGGTACCCAATCAATGTGGGTGATGTGATATCTCCCAACATGTCTGTGGTCGCCAGGCAAGGTGACACCTCCTACCCATATCCTAACACTATCACTGAGTACCTTACGGATGGAGGGGTGGAACGGAGGGATTTTGATACCAAAGTACGGGCGAAGAAGCCCTTCTCATTGTATTCTTTGATGGGTGATGGAAACCCAAAGAAAAAAGGTCAGCCCTCTACTACTGCAGGCCAGTTTGATGAGCCCGCCGGGGTAGCTGCTAAGACAGTTGACATGTCATCTACTTCAGCAGAGCCTTCTGATGGTGCATCAGCTATGCCTCCACCTCCTTCTTCAGGCCCTTCAGCATCAGTGCCTTCCACATCGGCTTTGAAGCCGGTGCCCATGCCCGCTCATCCACTATCTGCATTGCGAGTCTCCCAAACATTAGCGAGCCTCATTACCTGGATGCAGACAACTGCTGCAAAGCTGTCTCACATATCCAGTGCTGTTGTAGCACAGTCATCCACTCGGGCACCCCAGATTCCTCCGACAGTGGAGGATACATTGAAGAAGATCTTGGAGAACTAGACCACCATCATGAACACCTTGGTAGCACATGGAGCAGTGATTGAGGAACTGGGGAGGCAGGTAAAGAAAATGAAGAAATCCCAGGCATCCGGGAAATCAGTTGACAGGCTGAGGAGATAGGTGATCAAGATAGCAGCAGCCAGTGGTCTTTCATTGATATGCTCATAGGGTCAGACCCACCAGCAGATCCAGCAACACCATCAGCTCCAATGGCACCAGCTGACCAGTCTGAGGAGCCAGACCTAGCTCAGGGGGGAAGGGGGGGAGTTATTTTCTATTTGGATGACTTTTAGATATATGGTTTGTAATAACTGATAATATTTTCTTCTTTCTCTTTATTCTGTATATATATATTCTCTGTGTTCTCTCTTTTCCTCTCTCATTATGTATATTCATTATGCTTTCAGTAGTTTGCTTTTTAGTTTCTTTATTCTATTTTCTTGTTAGTCTATATTTAATCTAGTATTTTTTTTAATTTTGTAGCTTCTTTTTATATTTTAGTGAACAATAAACCTTTGGTTTTCTTAATGCCACGGTTTTTTCCAAAGGTAATTGAGTCCGTTTTTGGTGTTTAGGTAAGAATAGTAGTAATAATGAATAAAAAGACCTAATTGAATCAGGCTCGAAGAGTCAAACATGCTTTCACTTGGTACCAACACACTTAAATACGTGCTTATGGTTAAAAATAAGGTTTTTGGAAAGAAATAGGTCTAGTGCAGTTTTTCCAACATTCTGTCATTCCATCAATAGACAATTTCCCAAGATAATTTCTGGATAACATATATTACTCTGTCTATTTTATTTTTATTTTTTATGGAAATATATATATGTGTGTGATGCACGTGCGGTGCACACAAAAGTTAATTTTATTAAATTTATTTAGGACCTCTTATTAAGGTTTATTTAGGCTACAAGTTTTGTTAGCCGCTCATGTCTCACTACACATAAGATAATTCATTCTATCTTTAATTAACAGCTTGCCCCAATCCCCGTTTCTTTTTCTTTTCAACAGGTTCTACTCGTGTGCTTTATATAAAGCACCATCACTTTTGAATTAATGGCAACAATGGGGTACTTAAAGTGATTCTTACTTGTATTAGAGCGCGTGAATAGTCTATGTTATGCTGACATGGCTAAACAAACTTACCACCATCTCCTTTCTCTTTCGTCCATCACACAACCCTCTCTTTTGTCTTCTTCCTTAGCTTGTTCTTAACTGATTTCTTACCAAATTAGCTTAAATTTCTTTCATCTGCTTGTCTAGATTTGGTATTTGGATTGGGTTTTGGTTAATCTATTAATGGGTACTTGGCTTTTACTTTTTGTCCCCTAAAACTTTTTGGCACCTAATCCACTTGTCTGCATACAAGCAAGAGTTGTTATATTTCAAATATAACATAATTCAAAAAAGAAAATGCAAACATCTTTAGCTTGGATAACCTTTCCATTTCGAAGCTCGGACTAGGTGACGTCTCTAGAACTTTTCTTTTTTACCTTTTAACAACAACAAACTGAAAGTTACAATTCTCTATCCAAGACGATCTAACCAAAGTTACCAAACAGAATATATTAAAATCGATTGGAGAAAAATCGAGTCATACTAAATTAAATTAATTTAAATATGGAAGTTTTATAATATTTCTAGAAACTGAATACTAAAATATCGAACCAAAATACCTAAAAAGAATTATTAATCCAACCGATGAACACCCCTTGTTATATTTCGAATAAAACATAATTCGAACAAGATAATAGAAATATGAAGAAGGGTGTCTGCCTTGTAGATTTATGTATCGGCATACATCATTAGTTAATTGAAAACGATTTTAATACTATCACATAATTACAGTTGGCAATTTTCTTACAAAGAAGGGCAAAAACCCACAATGTAAAACCTAGTCAAAATTGAACGTTTCCTCCTCTCTTTTTTTGGTATATATTTGAATGCTTCTAATGTAACTGACCATATCTCCTCCAATATATTTTTGCAAGATCCTCTTTGCATGTGAAAAGTAACTTTTTAACATTTAAAGTATATATCTTTCTTTCTCCATTAATCTACAAAAACACAGTGTGCAAAATATATCTTTCTTTCTCTATTAATCTACAAAAACTCAGTGTACAAACACTTTGGGCAGTTAGAGAATATGGAATCCCATAATGTGGAGAGAATTGAGAGTCAAAATCAGATCCCACAATCTGAGGAGCCTAGCAAAGAAACCTCTTTCTTTAGGACATGCTTGAATGGTGTTAATGCGCTATCAGGTTAATGCTCATTATTTTTCAGAAGAAAGAAGTAATAATCACTTAATTTCTTGTTATTATATTTGGAATTTCGCTTACTATGATTTTTTTTTTTTTTTTTTTTGCTTTCTT
>AWOL01S0094007.1:0-10787 GCA_000715115.1 Nicotiana otophora | reverse complement strand
GGGGGGTTAGGACACGAAAAAAGTATATGACGTTATCTCAATGCAAAACTACTATAATACCAGAAAAATTGATTTCTTGAATGAAAAGAAGCAGCTCGTTTTACCCAATGTCATCAAAAGCCATAATTTTGTCTCTTAAAGCAATTAAGTGATGTGAAGCGAGGGTTATCACTTAATGGGTGAAATCATGTGCTTCATAAAAGTGTGCCCTATTCCTTGATTGAAAAGAAGGAGCTCTTTTTATCCCGTGTTATTAAAAACCATTGTTTCGTCACCTAAAGCGATGAAACAATGTGACACAAAGGGTTATCACTTTATGGGTGAAGTCATGTATTTCATATAAGTGAACGCTTCAAACAAAGACGTGCAAGGTGATCCTAACCAAAAGCGATGGGTTTGTTGAATCTCAATTTTGAGGAGTTGGATTAATATCGATATTTATTGTACACTGAATACGGAAAATAGTTATTTCAATTGCAGTTTGATCACTGTAGTACTAAATTGAGTAAATTCCGCATATGTTTGGTATTCTTTTAATGTCGTGAACTGTGCACTTCATTCCAAAGAAGCATGCGCTCAACTTCAAGTTTTTTGCTTCAAGCCCCATGAACCTTGTCATTATTTTGAAATTTTTGTTTTTAAAGAAACTGCTTCTACCAGCACTTCCCTTCGGGGTAGGGGTAAGGTCTGCGTACACTCTACCCTCCCAGACCCCACTAGTGGGATTCTACTGGGTTGTTGTTGTTGCTTCTACCAGTAGTTAAACAACGTAAACAGAACATTCCCCCCTTCCATCTTTTCTTCCTGGGCAAGCATGGGTGGTTGATTTTTATAATTTTCAATGAGATGGGCAATAGAATACAAGACACAATGAGCCACAGGGGCACCGTTATTTATATCTATCGATTAGATGATTCAATGGCTTCATTTAGAATTGCTGCTATTCGGCATGAATGTCACATCAAACACGGACAATGACAGGATACATTCCTCCAAAAACTTACTATTGGACAAACGGATATAAGATGATTCTAACAAAAAAATTCACCCAAATATCTACAAATGGGCATTTATACATGTCATTATAAGATGGATAAGCCTAGACCAGTTGGATGAACCTGGTAGAATGCGACTCAAAATTAACTTTCAGTAGTTTCTTTTTTCTTTTTCTTTATAAGGAAACTTTCACTAGTTTCTCCCAGCCTTTATAAGAAGTTGTTCCAAACAACCTAAAATATATCAAGTAAAGTTGACCAGTTCTCCACATGTTTACTTCACTAAAGATACCAATTTGTCAAAATAGTCCATAGGAAATAAAACAGCGAACCCTATAGTTTCAGAAGACAAGAAAATTGCATCCTTCAACTGAAAAGTAAGTCCAAAATCAATCTTCAGAAATTCATCATAAAATATGAAGTAATCTAAACAAGAGAAAGAATACATACCATGGGAGGATTCAACATCAAGGATGAGGTCAAGCGCATAGTCATAGTAGGGAACTTGACTGCTCAATCCACAGAGGTTAAAATCATCTTGAATGTAATCATCATCAACTTCACAGAAGAACTCATTACCACGCAGGTTACAAAACCAAGAAATCCATGAAGTATCATCCCCATCAGAACCACTAACATCAGACTCTTCACTGTCCGTTTCAGATTCCTCTACAAAATACATAAACATGAGAATGTACTCACGTCATTTGAAATGCAAGGAAAATAGTGAGTTAGGTAGGCCAGCATAGTACGCCAAGCTATACCCAAAAAGGTAGCGCACCTCGAGAAGACTTAAACAGCTATTTTATTCAGAAAGATGTTGCTACAAGCTTTCCACAACTCAACATCAAGAACCAACCATAAGTAAAAGACAAACAACTCTACTTAAACAGCTGAAGTTTTTCTTTTAAATTAAAACATAAAAGGCTGAGTTACAGATAAATAACTCAGAAAAAATGGCAAATACTGTTAATAAGTTATGGCAATATACCATAGGAATATTCAATCTTAACCTCAAAACTCATTCCATGCTAGATTGCAATGGCATGACATAGAAGTTATATTCACCAGTACTAGAATAAAATGACCACAAAAGTCTAGCCTGCACTTATGGTTGCACATCACAAAACAGACGATTTTTTTAATTAAAAAAAAAACTCAACTTTGTAAACCCCTAGCAAGAATTGACTATGACAACCAGAAAAATTACATATGAAACCACAGGGATAATCTTTCTATCGCCGTGCTGAGAATCTAGGAATATCTGAAATACAGTTTGGAAACATCCAGAGAGAACCACAAGCAAAATAAGTATATATTCGGAACACACTAATTTTTTCAATGTTCATGCTATGTGACTAGATAAAACTATATCTGAATTCATTCCATGCTGCTTTTTGGATTAAAGGAATATTTCCACTACTTCCAAACGGGTGCATCATTACAGAGAAACGAAAATGAAAGCAACTTTAGTACAAGAACAACAAAAACGAGCCAAAGACGCCCCTCAACATATATAGTGTGTGTTGATCAGTTGTTAAACTAATTTCCCCCATAAATACAAAAGAAAATGGATTAAAAAAACAATTTACAGCAAACACCAAAAATGGCAACAGTATATCTTTCAAGCTTCTGAACATGACAAAAAACAGTTGGAAACCGGTATTCCCAACTAAAAAAGAAAAACTTTTGTCCCATTTTATGTGACTCCTTTTTCGCTTGTCCTGAAAAGAATAACACCTATCTCTTATCGGAGACAATTTTAGCTTTAAACTTCCAATTCTACCTTTCGTGACATGATTTATACCCACTCAAATGTCTATGGCCTTAACGACTAATTTCAAAAGTCTTCTATGTCTTAAACCCATGCCCACTCAAATATTGTCACATAAAATGGGACGGAGAATGTGGTTAAAAACCATAGTATTATAATATCACACCTAAAGCCTTAAAAGTTCATATCCAGCAATTACTTCCACAATCACGTATCTATTAATTAAAACATGTTAAAGCAAAACAGCTTGTGGATCTTCTAATTAACCACTAAAGACTACATTTTTACCCTAATAAAGGCAAAATCCAATACTTTCTAAAATGGAAGATGATTAATAAAAGATACTAACCATCAGAGCACTTGTTTTTGCTGGTGTTGCGATGATCAAAATGCGATTTTCCCCCACCACCACCACCACCGGCGGCGGCGGAGGTAGACGGAACAGCTTTATCCTTCAAAGACCTAGATGTAGACGGTGATAACTTCTCTAAGTGCTTATCCAACGCATCATTGATTCGTTTCCGATCCAACGGTCCTCCTCCTCCTCGATCTCTATACATTTCTTCTACAACTATACGTATATATCAATTTATTGCTACTATATTTATATGTGCATATAGTAGCCTGAAAATGAAAATTGGAGAGATTTTGAAGCTGAGAAATCCTCGAATTTGAGAGAAGAGCAAGGAACTCTGTGTGTGTGTGTGTGTGTAAAGAGAGAGAGAATCGGGTAAACGAAGATAATTAGGGTTTCGGCTACAATAGAGAAAGGGGGAAATGTGAGAGAGGACACAGAGAAGTTGGTTTTGTTATTGTTAGATCTTTTCTTTTGTCATCCTTGTTCTTGTTTTTCTTAAAAGTTAATTATTTTCCTTTGACATTTAATTATACTCCATTATTTACCTCTTTAATTATTTACTAGAGTAAAAATAAATTACAATTTGATATGATTAATATTTTTTAATATTGGTTGCATGCAGGTTCTGATACTAGTTAGAATGAAAAGAAGAGGAGATTATAAATTGTCACAACCCAAAACTAGATGCAATTAAACTGCTTAAAAGATTTTTGTTAAAAAAAAAACACAAAAGACTTTGAATTGAAAATAACTGCTTGTTAGCATCAAAGTATGTGGTGCAGTGGATGTGACAGCTCTTCCCTTATCAAGAGGTCTCGAGTTCGAGCCCTAGGTACGGAAAAATTCTTGGCAGGGAGCGCTTCCCCCCGAATGGGGCCTACACGGCGCGTATTCGGATATAGTCGGGTTTCAATGCGGGTACCAAACACCGGGTGGGAAACCAAAAAAAAAGAAAATAACTACTTGTTCTAAAAATATTTGCTCCAAAAACTTTTTCACGTTCTTTAAAGGGCATCTCGATATACAAAGTATTCCACATTTACGTAGGATTCGGGAAAGGACTACACCTCAAGAGCGTGATGTAGGCAGTCTACCTTGATGCAAGTATCAATGACTGATTCCACGGCTCGAACTCGTGACCTATAAGTCACAGTGATACAACTTTACCGTTGCTTCAAGACTCTCCTTTACTTATTCACCTTCTTTTGGCCAAAAACAAAAAAGAGAATAAAAAAAGAAGAAAAAAAATCCAACATGATCTGCATTTTTTTCTCAATATTACTATATTAGCAGTGAACATTTTATACTTTCATTTTATTAGTATCTTAGAATAACATTACGAGTCACATGTCTTCGTACATTTTGAACCAAATAAGAAGGGAGGCTACAACAAAAAGTGCCGGAATTACGAGTAGAAGGGCTCATCCCAGAAGTTTTTCCCAGAGGTGAAAGGGGAAGGGGCATTGGTACTTATGCAAGGTCGGATTAAATGAGTTCCGCGAGTAAGCAATTTGGTGCAAGCTCCGGCTAATGTCGTTGATGTAAAAAAATATCTAGAATAGATGGAGCTAAATGTTGAATCATAAGTAGGAGGAATAGCACTTCCTTTTTTTCTTTATAGGTCTACTTCTTTCGCGTGAATTTGCTCACATTATCAGACTCAGACCCTGATAAAAGAAGAGAAATATGGTAGGCTAATAGTCAGTGTAAAATACGATGAATCCTCACTATATAGAATACTATGAGCTTAAATATTAGAGCGACATTATTAATCAAGATTCATATAGTTGACCTCACTTACTTAGAATTGAGGTGTAGTAGTTGTTGTAGCTAGATTGACCAATAATAAATCAATAAATAATGCCTGAAAATCATAAGTCCTCATATTGTGTAATCCAATAATATAACTAAAAATCCACAGTAATATGCCCAAAAATCTTCTGCCTCGTAATATGTATCTTTAATTTGTCGTATTGTAAACTGCCTCTTCAGAAATTCATCTGTTTCAGGACCAATTTTCCCACTTTCAACAAGGATATTATCGTGTGGCATCAATCACATTTTCACTTTTCTCTGATTTCGCGAGTATTATCTGCAATTTCAACAAATTCAAGAATTACGAACTACTTATATATGAGGACGATAAGTGACAAAAATGCAAGTGGATTTATCAATTAAAGGTGCCTGGAGATGTCTCCTCTACTTTATATTCCTACATATGAATTAGAGTATTTCAATGTTTCATAATATTTTTCAACTTTATAGCCAATGGATGCATATAAGAGGCGGACATACATTGAACAATGTGGTGTCGCGCCACACCGTTTAGTTGGAAAATTTTACTAAGCATATGTAATTATACTATGTCGAAATGAATAATAAATATAAAATAACACAAATTAACATATATTCTTATTTGGCATGTTGGTTAAGTTTCTTATTTTGCTTTAAGAGATCAGAGGTTCGAACCTCAACTAGGACATATTGTTTTAGCAAATACTTGAAGAGCCTCTCTCTTATTACAACAACAACAACCACCCAGTATGGGAGGGTAGTGTGTACGCAGACCTTACCCCTACCCTGGAAATGACCCTCGACATCCTTCCCTCCAAGAACTCTCCACCTTGCTCTTGGGGTGACTCGAACTCACAACCTCTTGGTTGGAAGTGGAGGGTGCTTACCATCAGAGCAACCCACCTTGTCGAAGAGTCTCTTATTAAAAATTGTGATTAGGTAGAATTGAACTCATGACCGCTTCTAACTTATGACTCCCCAAAAATAATACACTAAGACTATTACTCATTTAGAAATGTGATAATTGATGTTTTTTTGTTATACACTCTTACGTGAATATCGACACCGCTTATAAGAAATCTTGAGTACGCCCCTGATGCATATGGTAACCTTTTGGCCTATATATAATAATCAATGCAAAGAAGGATGAAATATCATGAAAGATAACATGCAAAACTAGAAAGAACAAAGGATAATAACAATAAAAAGAAGCTAGAGTATTTCAATGAATTTATTATCTTTGTATATTTATTCCTTAACTGCTAAGTAATCATACTCAGTTGAGCAAAATGTTTTAATTTCCATACCTTAGGAGCCGATATTTTCAGTTCTGCAGGCCATTTTAGTTGTTTCTTCTGAAATAATAGCACAAATGCCATGAGTTAGTTATGTGCCTCGGCTATTTTTCCGAAATATGACACGTCTGCAAACAGTGGCAGAGCCAAGTAAGGGGCGTCAAAATCTAAAGTAAACCTATGAAGAAGTTCATGGGAATCAATATATAGTATATATATGTAATTTTCTTTTTACCCAAATTACGCAGTGTAACTTTCCGATAAACAAGTGTCAACCGTCTATGAATAAGGGATATTTGAGCTCATTTTATAACAACTGAGTGCCTTTGACCTTAGCTATTAATGGAGTGAAAAGTTATACGATTTCGCATAATTCAAGCCCAAATTTGGACATTCTCCCTTGATAAAACGAAGAGTCAAAAACAGAATAAAATCAGCCATTATTTAGATCTACAACTTACGGACGAACCAGAAATTTCCTTCCTCCCTTCATCCAAAAGCTAATTGGAAAGCACAAAGAATTGGCCTTTTAAAATTTTCCAACCATCACTAATTCTTCAAAGAGATTATTCTGCGGCTGCAAAATTAGGCTATGCTTCTCCAGCCATAATTATTTCTAATCTTTTTTTATATATAGTTAGGCTCAAGGGCGAGCTAGCGTTTCGATTACGATTTCGGCCGAACCAAGTAGCTTTGGTCGAAATCTCAATATTTATCTTTAAAACTTCATTGAATATGTAATATTATTGGGCCGGTATACCTACAAGGGGTACCAGATGAACCATAAGCCCATTAATAAATCTTCCTTCTAAACCATACTTATAACATTATGGATGCAGAGAAAATAGGTTTTTGTCCTAATATTGAAACAAACAATGGCTAGGTATAGATTCTCTGCATCCTAGAGAGGGGTAGTAGGTTGTGGACAAAGGGAATTCAAATGCTTCGTGAGGTTTTCCAATGACCGGTGACACAAGTTGTGGGTACTGCAGATCCACTTCTGCTAAGGAGAAACCCGTAAGTCTCTAACTACAAATTATTAATTTTGAACCTAGTAACTGGACTAGAACCTCAAAGTCATAAGCTTCAAATCATGGTTGCGCCTTTGATAAGGATATGTTGAATATGTCGTTCGTAATTCCTGTGTTTCGAATAATCATAACTCCAAAATCATCGGAGATTTTCTCGGACCTTAAACTTCTGTGAATTTAGCTAAAGCAATAATCTCTGTGAACAAACTATTGTAACAAATAATAACAATAAGATTCAAGGTTAATTAAAAACATCTTCTAACGAATAAAATATATTGAACCAATTTGCATCAAATTAGACAAACCTGTCGTGCCATAATTTTGACAAAAGTTAGTTCAGTTGTAAAATTATCCTCATATAGGATTTTCCCACAGTTCCTACAACATCTATGAAAAGAAGAAGAAAAAAAGCATTTAGAATGAATCATAAGGACTAGAATGCAGAAATAAATAAATAAATAAAAACTTTGCATGAGAAATTAAAGCTTACACTTTGTCATCCCAATAGTCTGGTCGACTGAATTTTATGCAATAATCGCAATAAACCATTCTTGAAAAAACTGAATCAATTCGAAGAAAACACAATCTTGAAATTGTTGAAAGTTGACTCTTGGACCCAGCGTTAACGTTAGGAATTTTGCTAAATGTGTCAACACGTGTTATATATAATTAAAAAGTAATGTTTGATCGACATAATTTTGTGTTCAACTAACCAACTTCGTTCCAAGTTTAAGGCCACATAAGGGTGGCCCTAGGGTAAGCCTTAGGCGTCCTAATATTCAAGGCCCAAAAAATATAAAGTACTACTTATATTATTATATAATAATTAATAGAAGATTTTAAAGTTTAAAATTTTTTAAAATTTTGGTAGAGTTAGGATTGAGTGAGTTACTATGGTAAATTTTATTTCTCTCACTAAATTAAATACTAATATATTTAGCTCTCATCAATTCTATTTTTCTTCCTCTATGTGTAGTCTTTGTTTCATGTTTTCTCACGATTTTACTTTCTACTTTCAACTCAACTTCTCTAAATTAGCTTCTTTTTCTTTTGTCACATTTGATTAATCCATACATCAGAAAGCAAGTTTATTTGTGTCTCTTCTTTTTTTAACTAAGAAATCCCCGAGGCAAGTGTCGCAAGGTTCAAAACTCGATGAATAGTGGATTCATCCTTTTATGATTTTCATTTAGTACTATATTTTTCTATAGGGAAGAGTTCAATTATATCGTTTTATGAGAGAAGTTTACGGGTCTTTAATATATTTGATTTTAAACCACCGGTTATAATGAGATTATTGCACATGTTATTCGACTAGTGTGACGACCCAAAAAATGTCATCTTTAAATTTATAATTAATTATGTATTCTAAGACCTCAAAAATTACTATTTATCATTCTTCGACTTGCGTGCGCAATCCGTAAAGATTTCTGAAAAGGTTTTTATGTGAAAAATGGATTAAATATAAATTAGAGCTTTAAAAACTCAATTGTGTTGACTTTGGTCAATATTTTGAGCAAACGGACTCGGATCAGTATTTTGACAATTTTGTTAGGTCCGTATCGTGATTTGGGACTCAAGCGTATGACCGGAATCAGATTCCGAGGTCCCTAGCCCAAGATATGGAATTTTGGTAAAGAAATTTAAAAGTTTAAGTTCAAATAGTGACCGGATGTCTAACTATGTACAAACAACCTCGGAATAGAATTTTGATGATTCCAACAGCTCCGTATGGTGATTTTGGACTTAGGAGCGTGATCGGAATTTTATTTGGAAGTCCGTAGTGAAATTTGGCTTGAAATGGCTAAAATAGGAATTTAAAGTTTGAAAGTTTGACCGGGGAGTTGACTTTTTGATATCGGGGTCGGAATCCAGTTCTGAAAATCTTCACAGCTCCGTTATGTCATGTATGACTTGTGTGCAAAATTTGAGGTCAATCGGACTTGATTTGATAGGTTCCGGCATCGAATGTAGAATTTGAAAACTCTTAGTTTCATTAAGCTTGAATTGGAGTATGATTCATGGTTTTAGCATTGTTTGATGTGATTTAGAGGTTCGACTAAGTTCGTATGATGTTTTAGGACTTGTTGGTATATTTGGTTGAGTTCCCGAAGGCCTCGGGTGAGTTTTGGATGGTTAACGGATCAAAAGTTGGACTTAAAAAGCTCCTGCAGTTTTTCCTCTTCTGTTGGGCATTCTGGGCTGCGATCGAGCCCAGATATCGAGCCAGGAATCGAGCCCAGGCATAGAGCCCAGGTATCGAGCTCAGTTATCGAGCCAGACATCGAACCCAGGTATCGAGCTCAGATATCGAGCCAGACATCGAGCCCAGATGTCGAGCCCAGGGTTGACGAGGCTCAGGCTCGAGCTCGAGATCGAAGCCACGATCGAAGGTCCAGCTCGAGCACATGATCGAAGGTAAGGCTCGATTCCCTGATCGAAGGCACATGCTCGATGTCCTGATCGAAGGCACATGCTCGATGCCCTGATCTGAAGGCCCAGTCTCGATGTCCTGATCAAAGGCCGGCCATGACCGAGGTCCAGCTTCGATCCTGTGATCGAAGCCACGATCGAGGACTAGGCTCGAGGGCCATGATCGAAGCCTCGATCGAGGCCCTGTTCGAGGCCCAGTTCCGTAGTGCTGGGCAGTGTTATAAAAAGAGGGCATTCGTCCCATTCGCCATTTTTAACAAATTAGAGCTGGAGCAGAGGCGATTTTGGCAGATTGTCAAGGAAAGACAATTGGAGTAAGTGATTCCAACTCGGATTTGGTCTACATACACAAATATATCATTGTTTTTACCATTTAATTAGTGTTTTGAGATTTAAATTTGAAAAAGTTTAGAAATCTCATAGAAGCGAATTTTTGAGATTTCGGTATCGATTCGGAGTCGGATTTGAGTGAAACTGGTATGGTTGGACTCGAAATTGAATGGGTTGTCGGATTTCATAATGTTTTCCGGATTTCGAGATGCGAGCCCCATGAACGAATATTTAATTAATTTCAGGATTTGTATTAAAATTGTAGTATTTTCTTATAGAGTTGATTCCTATAATTTTTAGTGATTATATCGAATTGTTTTGACTAGATTCGAGTCGGACAAGGTTGGATAATCGTGAAAAAGGTCTTCTAGTGGGTTAAATTGGAGCAAGACAAGGTAAGTCTCTTGTCTAATCTTGTGAGTGGGAAATTACCTCATAGGTGATTAAAAATTAAATAATTGTTGCTAATTGTGGGGGCTACGTACGCACGAGGTGACGAGAGTCAATGCGTAGCTACTATTAATGCTAAAGTCCGGGTAGTTTAGGACTCAAAGCATACATTACTTATGTAAATAGTATTCTTTGATTAATTAATATTAATTGATATATATATGAATATATATTATGAATTTTTAGATAAAGATATTAAAGGATAAAAACCTCATATTCTTGATTCTCTGTTTAAATTATTAATTATTAAAAGAAATTATTCTCCCTCCCAAATTTATCTCATAATAAATATACTCTCCTTTCGGAGGTACATAATAATGTCCTCCT